>JARVJO010000330.1:20431439-20452661 GCA_031762555.1 Cynodonichthys magdalenae | reverse complement strand
ACTTATTGGAAACTCAAGACAGCCATGACATTATGTTTTTTACAAGTGTATGTAAACTTTTGACCACAACTGTATTTAACAAAATGGCAGCTGATGGTTACATGTCATTAGCCTACCAGTGTGAAAGTGGTGCTCAAAAGTGTAGAGTTTGGCACCTTACAGATAAGGTCTTTATTGTTTTGAGTTCAACGTGATTCTCTGAGTTGCGTTCATCTCCCTCTGCCCAGCTGGACCAGGACTTTACCATCCAGAAGCCAGGGTCTTTGGACCAAAACCAGCATCCAGGATTAAACTGGATAAGGTATGACACAGCAAAGTGCTAAAGTGCAGTGAGTGCTTCCATGGCAAAGTGCTGGCAGTCTCCATTTCCCATCCCTCAAGGGTTTGACCCATCATCCATCAGTCGAGAGCTTTTTTTTTTCTTTGTGCCTCATCAGTTTATTACATTATCTCACTAGTGCTACTGTGTTTTTATCGTTGTTTGTTGTGCAGTGTAAGTTGATGTTCACTTTACATTAAAGTGTTTTTGTTACACAAACTGAACTTGATGGTTCATATTACATACTGAGCATTAGAATATCTTTTTTGCAAGAAGTGTCGTCTAAGACATTGATTCTCAATTAGTGAGTTGTGGCCTAAAACTGGGTTGTAGACCCATTTTCAGTGGGTCGTAGCCATTTGCCTACAACCCACTAAAATGTTCCTTGATTTGGGCCATGACTTGTTATGGTGTGGTGTTGGTGGGTCTTAAAGTCGAACCAGTTGAGAACCAACCCCTTCCTAAAACATGCTAGACTCCATGCCTAACATGTATTTAGGTATGGAGTCTGATGCTAGCAGGTGTTGTGGCCTCAACTTTCTTTTGGTCAAGTTTTGCATCGGTGTGCTACGAGAAGTTAAAGTCTCAGTAGTATTGTGTGGTAGCTGCAGCTTTTGTCTCATCTAAAACTGACTCCATAATGCAGTACATGGTTGCCTCTCATCTCTGGTCTTGTGAAGAACCTAACCTGTGCTTACCCTCTCTCAGACCACGCCACTTGATAAAGAGAAGCAAGTTTTCAGAGGAAGATGCCACCAGGATGTAAAGCTTGTTCACCACCTCCCACACAGTACTGGTGCCAGTCCCTCCAACTGTACCAATCTGGTCCCGTCTCCTGCTGGTTTCACCTCCGAATCTGAAGATTTTTCCCCGAATTCAGCTGACAACGTTCAGTCACCCACTTCTCCATTCTAAACCTTCCTGAAATCTCAACATTGTCTGGTCTTTTGTGGGAAAGGTGGGGTGCATAAAATAAATAAAATCCAAAATTGGAAATAGTCTGCTGAGTTGGACATTCAGGCCCCACAATGTTTATCCACTTTTGTATTAAATACATTTAAGATAGAAGGAAAAACTCACTGAAATAAAAATACAGCTTGATAGCATGCAACAAATTAGATGGATATGACGCATTTTCATTTTTAATAATTCTCAATTTTTTTTTTTAAAGATTCAAGATTCAAAACAGTCAAATTTAAGTTGTTTGTTGGCCATTTTTATTTTCCACTTAAAATCACTGGTTTCCTATACTATACAGCCCTCTGATGGTTTATATTGTGCACTGCAGGATGGACTTTCAGACCTGTTTCTTCTTTGAATGTATTTACTAACCACCATTCCCATTTATCACTTCCTATAATATTAACATCATCAGTCAAATGTGTGAACTGACCTTTTGACAGCTTTGTGCTTTAGGGCCCAAAGTTGTACCGTATGAGTACTGCACTTTTTTGTTATTAGTAATGTAAAATAAATGCTGCTACAATCTACTGTAAGCATTACCAGGAAGAGAAACTTTGAGATTTTACCCGTCTTCTAATAGCTTGCCACTTCAAAAGAACATAGGGTGCTAATGTTTGACTGTTGGTCTAGTTCACTCAAAGATAAGAGTGGCTGTAATGGTGGTACAGTAATACAAATGAATGTCAATTCTGTGTAATATCATCTTGTCACATATGGACTCACTCTAGTGAAATTAAGTGGTACTGTCCAGTGAGCACAAAGTGAACCATGCCCTTTTAAAATGGTGATATGACAGAATTTGTTTAACAATTCAACAGTGCTTCCAGTAAAATTGCATTTTTAAATTAATAATTAAACAGCTGTTTTGTTGCACATGTCTTTAATCAAATAACTCTAGTATTATGTGGGTGTCAGATCAGATATTCATTGATGTGAATGTCCTTTTGACCTCAGAGACCCTAACTTGCATGTCTGCATTTATAAATATACCATTCAGCTGTTTTGGTCTTTTATGATTGCTATATTTGTCAAATATGAAACATTTTCTGCTGCACTTGCTTTTATGACTGTATGTCAGTTATGGAGAATGTTCATGGTCATCGATAGAATTAAGACATCTGTATGGGTTCATACAATAGCTAACAGTGTAACTTCACATCAGTTTTTGTTGTAAAAGGGCTTTCTTGTTTTGTTTAGAAAGAAGAGAACTAAAAAGCACAAGGAAATCAAGTTTTGGTGGCAAATAAAAGGAGAATATGTTTGCTGTAACTGAATTTGTTTTCCATGTCTGAAAAAATGTAATATGTAAGCAGTTTTTGACTAATTGTTAATGGAAAGTTTGTAAATGCTGGTGTTTTCTTGAAGCAGAGGAAGACTGAATGTCATTTTATTCAACCATAGTCTTTAAAGATGTCACGAGGTAACCTGAATGAGGGGCGGGGAAACAGAAATAAATCCGTTGCAGCTAAAAGTCAAACTTTCAACTTTTTTTTGGTTTGCTATCTTTTATTGCAGTGTATCTTTTTGACCAGCAGATGGCAGTATGAGCAAAGATCACTGACTAATTTTAATTCTACTTTTCTATTGCAAATTCTCTAGTACCTCGTGGATATATTACAGGCAACATAGTCAATCAGTATAACTTGAAAATATTCAAGTACATTTACTCTTTATTAAAAAAAAAGGAATTTTGATGTCATCAGTCTGACCAGGTTTTATTTCAACCAAAACATATGCAAACTGATGGCAACACAGCTGAAATCACATGAAATTTCAAAGCACTGCTTACTTTATAAACTGCATTTTTATCTCAAAATTTAATTCAAAATGAAAACTGTTCAGAGAATAAAGTAAATCTAATGCCTTTAACATAGTCACATGGCATGCAAAATTACTGGTAGATTGGTGTCATGTAGCACCTGTTTTTAAAAAGAAAATATATATTTATATTTGCATATTTTTGTTTGCCTAAAGATTGACACACAGCTCATAGCAATCCTTTATCCTTTGATTTGATTACTTTGATCATTATACCAAAAATAGAGCAGTCATTTTTTGTCCTGATCATCGATAAGATATGCCACATAACAGAAAACCTTCCTTAGACCCATTTAGCAACAAAGTGGTATTGCTTACAAGAGCGTTGAGTGATGGTATTAACTGCTGGTTATGAATACACATACCTAAAATAGTTGGGCTAACATTGGAACAAAAGACAGCAAACTGAAAAAAAATACAATATTAATATCTGAAGTGACGTTAATTACTTGATGTTTTAACAAATGCACCACAAACAGAAGTCAATAATAAATTTTATCAAACAATTCTGGTATTTAATCCTCTGGTAAACTCTTGTTGCAAAAGTTTCACAATAAATTTCATTTTTAAAGTAGTTGTTTAAAATTTAAATAAATATGGAAATATCCATTTACTGTTGACATATCAAAAACATTTATCACAAAGGACAATCACGCTAAATTTGACTTCTTTCATATTAACAAACAACAAACATGGACATTTTTTTACAAACATACATTTAACCACTGTTTAAGTGCAGACAATGGCCTTGTACATGTAACTATCCAACAACTATCTAACTGTGATAATGACAACTTCAACATTTATTCATGGCTTGCATGATAAAACAGTGATATGTCAAACACCATTTTGATCTTTTTTTTTAGCTTATGCAGTTTAAAAAAAAACACAAAAAAATAAAACCAAAAAAAAAAAACTCTGCAGTTAAACAAAAAAACCTAATACTGTCTGTACTCACAGATAAGCTTTTGGCCAAAGACGTATTCCAAAAGTAAGTTGATTTTGCAATGCTTTTGTTCACAGTTTAAAAGGAAAACATATAGTATGTTTAATTATCTGCAATTGTTACTTTATTTCTGTTAGTTTGTCTCTCTCTCTCTTTTTTCTTTTTTTAGAAGAACAGTTCTGCTTGAGTCAGTTGAAAACTTGGTTGGTTTTTCATGTAAGCTGTGAAAACCAACTATATGTCCAGACTGATTAGGTACAGAGAAAAAAACAAGCAACATGTTAACCCAAGAGATGAACAAATGTAAGGACGTCAAATTCTCTGTCATGCTGAAGTTCTCCTGTATTCTTGGCCTCTTCTTCGCTCTTTTTATCTTCTGCTGTCCAGCTTTGTCACAGGTTGATCTTTCAACTGTCCAAATCTTTCTGAAAGTATTTTACTCATCAGTACCTGTTTTGGTGTTCGTAGTGCCATCGGTTGAAATCTATGTTAAATGCCACAATACTGCCAGAGGCCATGCCTGTGATTAAAGTCCTGAAATAGAAAAAAATAAATAAACAAATCATGAAGTTACATTGACAAACAGCAAATTATGTAAAGAGAACAGAATAATTGGTTGTTACATGTGCTTTTGAACACAAATATAAAACAAACATATAATTTGTACCATTGAACATACATGGAGTTATAAGTTAGTTTCTGGTTTTCTCATACAACCGATATTGACAAAAAAAAAACTAGTGCCTTTCTGCAACCTTTTGTCCATGCCTGGCTAGTACGCACAAAAGCATCCAATTCTTCAGGGTCACATTTTACTGCTACACCCCAAGGGCCTAAACTTTAAGCACAATGAACAGAGCTGCTGCAGAATGGCCCTCTGTAAATGCAGTTATAGAACTCAGCTCACTTCTGCTAACCTAATGTCAACTTACTAAAGCAAAAGGTTATAACTAAAGTTTTTTTTTCTTATTTAATATGTAACAGATTTGTTAAATGGCATCACAAAAAATGATTATAATACTTACCATAGAAATGTTATTATAACGAGAGCTTAACACAAAAGAAAAATGTAATTTTCTTATTTCTTACAATCTCGTGCTAGTCTTCTGGGATTGTACAGTTATTTGTTAGTACAGACTTTATATCTTTACTTATTCATTTAGACCTGTGGTTTAAATGTGTGTTTAAAAGTTAAAAGGATGTTTATCCTGTAAATGCGAGCAGCTTAAATGGTCAGACTTAGTAACCTGAACTGTGAGGATTGGGTAGTTACATCAAATGTTTAAAGCCCAAAATGGAATCTCGTCAGCTGTGAGATGAAACTACTGACCTGCCAATGGGTTTGTATAACATGTGCACTCACTGTTATAAAACATGTTCATTTACAGACGATACTCTAGTCATTTTCTCGTTATGCAACTAGTTCTTTCTATAGCTAAATGCATTGACAAGGTACAAATTTGTATACTCTATAGGATCTTGGAACATTTATATTGGCATGTACACAAACCTAAATTCACAAACATGCATGCAGAGAGCTCACACATCTGATACTGATGAACCATTTCTCTTAAAAGGTGTTTAGGAAAATCTATCAGACTAAACAATCTAGTTTATTATCTAAATTCACCTTTTAAAAACTATAGATGTTAACTGAATTTGACAAGAGGAAGTTTGTTCATTAACCCATGGCTTCTTATGCATAGTCACACCAAGGTTGTATCACTTTACAGATGTTAAAAGGGACCAGGAAGGGGCTGTTTTTAGTTAACTGTTCAGTCACTTTTAGTTAATTAAATGAGCAGTGGCCAATTGCAAAGCAAAACATTGGATCAGAAATGAAAACGTACTTTTTAGGTTTAATATCTATTATAAATCATAAAACTGTCCAGCCTTACCTTTGATCATGGGATAGGTCCATGGCTCGAATGCCTGCATCACAGCCTGGATAAATGTAGAGCTTTCTGAAGTCACAAACCTGCCACACCTCCACAATGCCATTATCTCCACCTGTCACCAGATTGTGCCCATCGCTGCTCAGAAGAATTGCCTTCAGGAGGGATAAAGAAGAGCTCAACTTGTCACCTCTACTTTCACACTTACCGTCTATTTTAGGAGTTTTCTTGCTGCAGTTTGTAAATTATTCATTGAAATAACAATGAAGTAAATAAATAAAATAAAGCTTTACAATTTAAATCAAAGTTTTGCAGTGTTTTCTGAAAATGAATTTCTAATCTGTAATTACAAATCTCATATCAGTTATTTAATAAAATTCTACCAACACGAGGATAAAAGGAATTGTGCGTAAGATTTAAAATACAGATGTCACAGACTTAAGTTTCTTTACCCTTGCTGAATCATTGACCTCCATTTGTGCCAGAAGCTTTCCATTAATACTGAAGTTGCAGAAGCGGCCCCTCTCATAGTAAATGATGCAGTGGCCTTCGCTGGACACTGTGATGAGCCGTGGACACTGATAGTTATCTGGTCCCTCCAGAGCCCGCAGCAGGTCCCCTGTAATGGTGTGGACCAAGCATGGACCCTCTGCCAAACCAAAGAAGTGGAGGTGTGAACCGCCTGTCTTACTGCACAACAGCTAAATAAATCTATTCACTACAAAGGTAAATAATACTATATATTTGCCCATGACAGACTAACGTTCCACATTTACTAATGTTTTAGTTGAGAACAAGTGTTCCTGATGCTTCCCTTTTTTGATGAAAAACTACATGAAGTGAAGCGCACTGACCTTTGGCTCCACTGATGACTAGACCCAGCTCTGCACAGACTGACACACATGCCACTTCTTGGTCATGACCAGTCAAAACTGCGCGTGGGGATGGATAGTCACCTACAAGATGAGAGAGTTACATTATCATAAACCATATTAACAGATTCTTCTCTATAAACCTGTTGCACTACTCAAAAACTTCCAAGCAATTATTAGTTCTTAAAAAACACAAATAGCTCCAAATTTAAATTAGTATGTAAATGTGTGAAAGCTGTGATGGCTGCCAAACAACTTGATTTTATCCCACGTGTCACTTGATTGATGATAGCTGGGGGAGAGGTTAGTGAGGGGCGTTTCATGACACCTGGAGCCACTGACCCTTACCACTCGTTACAATGAGGGAAGTATTAGTGTCTCTGAAATTCATTGATCACAAATTTCTCATACCTTTCATAAACCTTGCTCTGATTTTCACCTAATTTTATTTTTAAAAAATAGGGATATTATTAAATGTGCTACTTGGTTAACAACAAAGGTTTATACAACAATAAAAAACGAATTTCCCAATCACCCATTCTTTAGCATTATTAACAATTTTCATATAAATGACATTTCTTTTAGGTTTTGTTGTATTTTTTATGTTCCAACTTTTAAAAACTCTGAAAACTTGTGCCAAAGTCACACCTCTGCAAATACTGAATGTTGGTGTCCACATGTGACATTTGAACCTTATGACAGAATCACCATAAAAAGATAATGTAGACAAGTGTTGGAGCCCGCCACCTTCATCATCTCATCCACTAGCTTGGTTTGTCGCCTCCACAGCTGCAGCTGTCCAGCCAGTGAGCTGGACTGTGATCGATGCATCATAGTCCCTTAGAGACTAGGACCTGAGCAGTCCTGTCAGTCCCAGTGCCCTTTGCTGAGGGAACTGAATGGGACAAGTGTCAAAAAAAAGCCCCTGGGGAGCAAAAGCAAGCTCACCTGCCCAACAAAAGATTCAATCATCCTGCATCAAATGCCCTGTCTTGTGGTAGCCCTTGGGACAGTGGATTCAGCCACCACAATTAACCTGGTGCAAATATCCCCTCATACCAGCATGATGGGCCGAGTCTGAAAAGCCAGGCCGTGATTGAGCTGGAAGTTATTTTAATTATTGCACATTTAAAATGCGTATAGCCTTTTGGGGCCTGAGTGAAATCAATTTCTTACTCGTATCACACCTGCAAGATGAGAGAGCAGTGGTCCAGGACACTGCTGCTACAAACTCACACAACCTTTAACAAGCATTACAGAAAGTATAATAGGCATGAAATGAAGGTAATAAATGGAGACCTGCCATTGTAAGCATATAAAAAGGTGCTTGTGGTTCATACATCTATATACAAAACTAATTTTGTCTTCCTGCATCGTATATGTAGATCTATAAGATTTGTGCATTTTGGGCTAAAACAACTCCCCTTCCATTCCCACTGTCCAGCTTTTTTAATAATGCTGCCTCCTTCTGATTTTCTTTTTGTCCACTGAAGATAATGTGAGCAGTGGAAGTGTGAATATCAGGGGGATATTGTGTTCCTGCTGCAGTAACACAAGTGTTGTTGCCCCATGCTAATTGGAGGCATCCAAGCTGAAATTCTTAATTAACTGTCAAAGCCTCAGTAAAGTTAATTAGAGGACACTAGCAACTAATCCTGAGCTCCTAAAATCTTGACAACTGGAGATACAAGATTACCAAGTAATACATACAGTAATATGCCAGAGAAAGAAAATGTTAAAAACAGTGTCTTTATATTTTGACCTTTTCTTTAAATCACAAATACTCTCTTCTTGGTGGCAAATCGTAACAGTTATTTTCCACAGTGTCAGAGTTCTTTTGAATGTAAACTTTTAATATTCAAGAACAACTAATTAAAACAAAAAGGAGAAAGCGTACTGGGGCGGATTAGTTTGAATGCAGACGGTGTTTTTTTGATCTTCCGTTTGTGGCTTTGTTTTCTCTTCTGGCTGCTGCTTTGCAATCGGACCACTAAGGTTTCTTCCTTATGAACTAACAAGCTTGAAATTTTTGTTAGTTTTTCTATTCAGTTTCGTTTTATTTTGTTTTAATCTTAGTTATGAAAAAAAAAATAACACAAGGTTATAAATACTGTATATAATAGATTTTATTTTTTACAACACAGAGTACCACCTCATTTTTTATTTCTGTCGAACATTTTTTGTCATATAAATTTAGTTTTGCTTAAATTTGTTTTTCTATAAACAAAAGTTTAAGAATCACTGAATAAGAGTGAAGAAATCTGCTTGGGTCAAAATCTGTATGATGATTCAGATAAAAAAATGCATACACAGCTTTGTAAATATTTCAAAAAGAATATCGCTTTTATGTCTTTGTGAATCCCTGCAGCTAAATGCATAAAACTACAGAAGTATATGTCTCAGAAGTCAGCTCCTTAAAAGAAGCAACACTAAGCATCGTTAATCAGTTTATTATATTACATGCAGATAATTTGTTCTAGAGCATAGAATGTCTTTCTGGTGCGGTTAAAAATGGCCTTAACTATATTGTTAACTAGAAAAAACAACAAACAAACTTGGGAACATTTTTAGTCTTTGGGTTTTGAGCTCAAGAAACATTAGTATTTCATAAGTAAAAGACTACTAGGAAAAACGTTCACCTTGTGCAGGTTGGATTTTTAAAATTTTTTTTTTATTCTCACCATTATTAGGGTTGTCGCCAATAATATGATGTCGCCCACTCCAGTACCACAGCAGCAGAGTAGCATCCCTGGACCCAGAAACAATGTAGCAGTCTCCACCAATGTAAGACTCTGATCTGGCCAGACAGGTCACCACATCCCAGTGGCCAAAAATGATCTGGGTCAGCTTGCCTACGGAGAACAGAGAGAGAACATGATTCAGTGCTGGCATTTTATCTAGTTTAAACCAGCTAACACGGTGACTCCTATGTTTAAGATGAAAAACTTGAAGGAAAGAGCAACTGGAAACAATAAAGACCCAAGTTTCATTCTTCTAAGAAATCATCAATTTGGGATGACTTGCAGTGCCCAACTGTTTGACACAAATATCTAAGCAGCATCTTGTACTCAGCAGCAAAATCAGAAGGGAATATTTCAGTTGATACAGTATATTCATCTGCACAGCATGTCAGGAGAGAGATGCACCAATACTGTATCATTACTGTCATAGCACTCAGTCCTCCACACATCAGTGCACACCTCTGTAGGAAATAGAGTTTTACACTATAACCTACCTGTCTCAGAGGAGTACACACGGAAGCTCTTGTCCCAGAAGCCACACACCAGGATGTAGCGGTTGTCAGCTGTCACCACAAAACAGTGTGTGGTGATTTGAATGCTTTGGTCCACCAGGTCTGTGATCTGACGCTTGATGCTGCCAGTGTTGTTGGCTGAGAGGAAGAAGAAAAAAAACTGAAGTGGCACAAACAATTTTTTAACTTATAGATTGCAGCAATTATAGCCAAAATAATTATTAAGGACGAATTTGGAATTTTGTTTGAGTCTGTGTTTTTCCTTTAACATTTACTTACCGACCAGTGAATCCATCTCTATGGGGAGGTGATGTGCCTGTTCTAGTGAATAGCCTGGTGCTCCTCGGAGACCTGAACTCAGGTAAGGATACACAAATCCTTCACAGACCACTGAATATTTATACACACAAATACACATTTCCTCCCCTTTCCAGGCCATATTTAGTCATAATATTTTTTTAAATATTGGAGATTCATTTGTTTTACTATGGCTATTTCCCCCACATTACCAAATTTCAAGGAGATACTTCAGTTATGCAAACAAACATTTTGAGTTAATTGTAATTCAAAACCATGTTTAAGATGCCACAATTGTATTTTTAATTTTTTTTGAAAAGTGAAACCCCATTTCCTTCCTCTTCCACAGGATGGCAAGGGTGCTGCAGCTGTGGTCATTAAGGACAGCCACACACTGCTCACTCTGGTCCCGAGCTTCGTGCATTTCTACTGTGACAGATGGGAATGTGTAAGGAGAATGTGGTGCAGTCGTGGCCTAATTGCCTAGTAACCATTGCTTTGGCCCTCTGACCCTGAGGTGAGGTGGGTTCTTAGGGAGGGGCTTCGTGGGTAAGGTTGTTCACACATGTCTGGGAAGAAACATGTGGAAACACTCATGGTCAGCTTACCTGAGAGGTGCTAGTCGCGCTCATAGACAGCTCCCAACAGCTCTATTATGAGCAGTGAGCTGGTTTTTTGGTGTGACTGTGATGAAGTGATTTTGCAGCCCCACTGCTGTGGTAGGTATCACATGTGGTGTGGCACACTTTTTTTCCAGAGCACACATGTCTGTGATTAAACATATCACCTCCTATGCGAGTTTGGCTCCACTCACCTACAGTGTTGTGCCATCGATTGACGGCAAACAGTCGGCTGCAAGTGACAGTAACCACAGCGGGTATAGTGAGATGGGGCAGGGTGTTGGCAGCCACATGGGTTACAGGCGAATTGGATGGAAACTTCAACACCATGATGACATCCTGCTGCATCTGGTCTTTGAACATGAGAGGACTCTGTGGAAGGAAACACTGTTGAGTAGAAGAGTGAAAAGACAAAAAAGTGGAAAAAGATGGAGGGACATGATGGGGATAGAAGATGAGCAAATTAAAAAAAAAAAAAGGAGCAGGACAAGAGGGAATGAAAAAGGTGATATGCAGAGGTATGAACACGAGAGAAAAAATAATGTGAGAAGGATTAGTGTGGAGGTTTGAGGGAAAAGCAGGTTCAAAAACAGAGGAGAACTTCATGCAGTGTCACCCCTGGACAGTTTTCAGACAGGAGATTAAGACAGAGGTGGACAGAAATACTGGGATGAAGAAGACAACTTGTATGAGATGATTCATACAGAAAGATGTGTCAAAAACACTCACTAAAACTAAATAAAGTGGCACTTTTAAAAATATGTTCATTTCTATTTTTTTAACTGGAAATTCTTTTTAGCTTTTAAAATTCTTAGTCACGCTTAATGTGTGACAGAAATAAATACTAAAAATGTTTGGTTCTCATCTTAATCTGGACTTTAGGTTCTATTTGTCTAGAATGCAACACTAAGCTCATGTTTGATAACAGAGAATTAAAATAGTTTTATTAGGATCTGTTTTTTTTTTAGTTATTTGTATTGTCTGAAAACGTGCAAATAATAAAAGCAAGAGTGTTACATGGAGTAAACTGTATGGAAATGGTGGCCTTTAAGGCCAGTAGAGAGCACTGTTTCTTTTAAACTCTCAACTAACAGGAAGAATCAGCTATAAAAACACTGCAGGCTACTGGGACTCCAATCCAAACACATTGAGGGTCTGTGACCTACATCAGGTAAAAAAGTCTCAAATATTTCACCTTTGTTATAAAAGATTAGGAAAACAATGTGTAGGTGTGACAACTTAAATTCATATTTTTTTAGATTTTTTCCAACAACTTTCACTGTGACATAGGTTTAAACGTCCTT
The DNA here is from genome assembly GCA_031762555.1 of Cynodonichthys magdalenae. Taxonomy (NCBI): domain Eukaryota; kingdom Metazoa; phylum Chordata; class Actinopteri; order Cyprinodontiformes; family Rivulidae; genus Cynodonichthys; species Cynodonichthys magdalenae. The sequence goes on along the minus strand of JARVJO010000330.1, from coordinate 20,440,374 downwards.
CCCACCCCTCTCACACACACACACACACACACACACACACACACACACACACACCACAGCTAAAGGTGCAGAGAATGTCCCCAGCATGCTCTCTCTCTCTCTTCTCACCAGGTGCATGGCGGAGCTGCGTGGAGGATGTGGCTCGATAAGCAACTGAGATGGCGTCTGTCCAAAGCTCTGGATCTGCGCCTCTGTGGCCTGCGGGGGAGAGAGAAAGAAGGGAGAGAGTGGCTGTCACAATCAATATGCATCAAAGTGATGGGTCAATGCGTTACTTGACAATGCAAGCAAATCCTAACTCAGCCGTGCCTCAGAGGAAAGGAGGGGGGAGAGGGGAGGGGAATGGGGTGCACTCCCAATCCGCCTGGGTGCTCCCCCTTCCCCCAACTGCCTGCAGAGTCATCCAAGTGTTAGTATGGAAGAGACAAGCCTTTTCCTATTAACATGCTTCAGTTAACCATTCCCATTTCCAGGAGCAGGGGCCCCAACTGCACAAGCATTAACCTGGAGTGACATCCAGCTAGAACTGCAGCAGGCTGGCATACTTTCAGATGTTATTGTGCTTGAAACAAAAGAGAAAATCATGTGCACACACACACACACACACACACACACACAAACACACACACACATACTCTTCTAAAATACACAACCCTAAACAAGCAAGATGTGGTGAGTTGGATAAAGGTAAAGTACAATAAGGGATGATTTATTGAGTAAAAACTCTAAGCCTAAGCTAAAATAAATACAGCCACTGGATAAAAATCAAACAAATTATTTTTAGAAAATATTTACAACGGATAAAAATAATCTCTTTCCTTGTAAAAAAAGAGGAAAAAAATGTAAGTGCTGCTGAGCTTGACTGAAAGCAGGGCAATCCACGGAGGAAGTGATTGATGTGAGTAGAGCTACTTCCACCATCAGAGGAGCTTGTAGACGTCCGTCAATGCCATCGTGCACAATGGAACATACATCGCTCAGCCTTTCTTCTGCCCCTCTGACTGCCTGGGTGAGTGGCCCTCATTTTCCTTGGCCTGTACAGACTACTCAGTATCAAAAGGACCCATTGGGTAGCACATGCCACAGAAGGATACATAGCACTGGGAATTTCAAGGTGATACAGAATCAGGACAGGCCACCTGCAAGGCACACTGTTGCCCCGAACACTGTCCCATCACTTCCCATCTTCCACAGCACCAAAGAACTGTCCACAAAAATGAGCGTCACTGAATAGAAGTCAAAATTGCACGAGTTGGTGAGAACATTTGGTGAACATTAGGTGTTTCATTACAACGCAGTCCAGAGAGTAAGCACCTGACATCATGGGTGTTTAGGATTTTGTTTAAGGTCACATTTGCTGATAAAATAAAGTAATATGATACAGGAATCAAAAAGGCTGAAATGGTGTGAAAAACTGTAAATACTTTTGTTATGATTATTTTATTGAAACTGGGCTGATGTATGACTCATTTTGGTATTAGACAAAAAATTTCAGAGGGCACAGTGACTACCTTCCCCTTTGCATTTTGTCTTAAATGTGTGTTGGTGAAAAGAATTTGACTTGATGGTTAAACCATGAACTTGTTCTTTCAGAAGAGGATGAAAACATGTCAACATTTCTCAGCTACGTAAACATTAATCCCCCAAGATGTGTGTCAAAATTGTAAATCTACCTGATGGAAAGTAATTAACAGGTTATTAATTAGATTAAGTTATTGCAGGCTTTCTATTTCGCCTGATAAGTGACATGCATTGCTAAAGCCGTTCAGATAATCTCCCCTTAAAGCACAAAAAAAAAAAAAAAAAAACATGTCGCTTGAGTGAATATCAAACATCTAAAACTGCATCTTCTGGTCTGTGTGACTTTGTTTGCGTTTGGTTTTGGATGCACCCAAAAGGTTCTGAGGTGAGAAGCTGCTGTTTTCTCTGGATCTACTTTGGGATTTCTAAACTGATGACAAGGAGTCCAACGCAGGATGATCTCCCATCACAACCTTCCAGTGCACTCATGCAACACAGCAACACAACGGCTCTGTCACGCAGATTGCAAACATGGCCCTGAGTTGACCCAGTAAGCGGCGTGGGATCATGCTGAATCACAACACCTTGGATTGACAGTGGCAGCTACAAATACAAACCGTCTCCTCTAACCTTTGATAAAAGTCAAAGATTAAAAACAGCAAATTCATTTCAAGCACAAAAAACAAAGACATTCAATCTATACAGAAACGGTTAGGGTTAGGTTAGACTAGTACAGAAACTAGGCTGTTTTCTCATGTGGTGACACTGCTGTCCATTCTTTACATGCCAATGTAAATTGTTTTAAAATATGCTTGTCTAGATTTTAATCTTCACGTAAAAAAAAATAAAGAATTGCCTTGAGGGTGTTACCTGAGTGACAGATTTGGAGGTGATGTGCACAACTCTATGTAACAGCAAAAAATGTCTCCAACAATATGTCTACCTGGAAGTGACTTCCTCCAAAGCTGCTTTCATCACAGATGATGCAAATTAAAATCTGTGTCATGTGATGCAGAGATGGTAATGTCAAACGTTTGAACAGTTGTGTTTCAGCATCATTAGAATATCAAGGTAAACTCAATTTAAAGAATGTCAACTGCCTCCAAGCTTGTCATAAAGCAAGCTACGATGCACTTTGCTGTCTTTGTTGATTCAGAGTGGGGCAGGAGGGGCAGAGGCGGGAGGAGCAATAGAGTCCCACTGATGAATAATTTGTCTGTTTACTTCTGAGTGACACGGTGGGGTCTAAATCAAGGGGTTGCTGTCATGTTTTTCCATAAGAAAAGGGTGTCAGGAGAGACATCGCAGTGAAGGACTGCTGTTCCGGCAGTGTGCCCAGTAGAGCTGTCACTTCTTCCTCAACCACAGACCAGAGGGCCTGGCAGCATGTCAGACGGTGTCATCATTTTCATCTGACATCCACACGGAAATACTCTCTCATGACCTCTAATTTCTTGACATTTCAAAAGCCTTAATTGTTGTGACTAATGCCAGGTTTGCAGTTTCACCTGTCAGGCCCAGAATGAATCAATACCTCAGAGTCAATCAACATATTTTCAACTGATCTTAGCATGACAGTCACTGGGCAAGTTTCCACGCTCCACCTCCTTGACTCATCCAGGGAAGTCACTGACTGGTCTAGGTGGGATGGAAGGAGCAGTTAACAGTGATGGGAACAAAATCACAACACATCAGCAAGTTTCAACTTGCCAAAGTTTCTTAAACTTTTTACTGTTGGTACAAAAAAAATTGATAAAAAAAATGTTTTAACACAACCAATTAAATACACTTTGTGATTTGCATTTGAAATAAATATTTGATAAACTCATTACATAAATGTAATGCATGGAGTTACTGTGCTTAATAAGCATCAGTAACCATACCTTTGCAAAACTGTCCAAACAAAACAAGAGCAGTATGAGATTGTATAATTCTGCTAAGGTGGGGTAAATCTAATTTTTGAATTGAGATCTGGGTCAACATAAAAAGTTAATTAACATTGCCCACCCTTTGGTGAAAACATAATTAAAGGTGCAATGTACAAGATGTGGTAACAGTAATAGGCAGTATTGCACTTTACATCATCCTCTCCTTCCTAACAATTTATATGTGGTCAGAGAAAATAAAAATACAGTATTTAACACATTATTTTTTGTCTCTACTGCTTTACAGAAATTATAAAACATAAAGCTGGACAATGAGAAAGACCCCCACTATGTTTGATGTTTCAAATTTAATGTGATTCTGCCTTGTTAAAAGATCCAGTTACAAATACTGCATTTGTATTTCAACTTAAACGCTAGTCATGGAAACTTTATCAAACAGTGAAACAAATAATAATCAAAGTGTAAAAGCTTTCATGTGATCATATAAAAAAAACTAACTGGATTTATAGTACCTGAGCAAATTTATTTCTCAAACACTAATACATTTACAAATACAATTATGTCTACAGGGAGTCTGAATAGCAAATTTACTATTGTGCAACCAACTTAATACTGTCGTCTCAACAGTTAGTCTTTGTAGGCAGAAATAAATGAAATAAAATAAACAAGGCCTTGCCAGAAATATTTCTTAAAATAATGAAAATCAAACCTTTCACAATACGTTTTGGTAATTAGATGAGCCAAATCTTCTGCAGGTGATTTGCATAGTGGTCACTTGATAAATAAAGGCGCCCCTGGAAGTGACAGTATATAAATGACTTGTTTTGCAGACAGCAGATGGTGAATATCACAGGGAGGGAAGAGCTCACACTGGAAAGTGCCATGATGCATACCAGCTGCTGCAGTCTCTGGTCCCCACTTCTCTTGCAATTAAGCTATTCAGAAGTAGCGCAATCAAAGCTAAAAGTTATTCAATTAATTTGGTAATAAAAGAAGCTTTACCCTTTAGTGTATTCACTTAGTGACCTTTACTGACTGATCAAAGAGCTCATGACAAATACTGATCTGATAAAAGAGCATTCAAACAATGAAAAGGATTCTGATGTTTGCATCCATATTTACAGTAGATTAATGGTTTATTATGAATAACAAGGTTCATTTTAAGTTATCAAAAAAGTAACCCACTCTAATCTTAAAACAAACATGGTGAATCAGCAATTCTGCCAGTTTTCCCTCACATTGCATTTACTTGACAAAATAACTGACAGATTCATGATCTGGAAGCTCTAGGAGCTAAAACCCATCCAAGGACAAATAGACACAGGAAGTTATGTGCATAGTTAATATGAGATTGAGGAAACGGTCGCCATGGCAACATGCATGAGTGCGTGCATGTCTATGAGCCTTACCTCTCTGAGCAAAGGGTCAGTGATACTGTCCAGGCTGATGGCGCCCTCATAAGTCAGGTAGTGAAATACGTTGAGGGCACGCACTGCCTCCGGGCCTCGCTGTTTGTAGCCGAAAATAAGGTCAATCCACTGATGTAGCTGACATGACACAAACTCGCTTTCCAGAGCCTGTCAGAGGAGTACAGGGCAATTAGAGGGGAGAGGAACACAGTGCCAGGGCCAAAAGACACAAAGCAAACTGAAATGATAAACACAACAGAACACTGTCCATATATAGTACAGCACTAAGACATTACAGCAGAATGTTACACAGTCATCAAATACACAACAAATTTTAACAAGATTAGACAAACCCTGTTCCACTGTGTGGATGGTCAGCAATGAAAGTCAGTCATATTTTCTACAGATTACAACAAATATAAATAACACTAATGGCTTCAACTGCAGTGACATTGTGTAAAGGAATTAACAGGTAGCACCAAAAAATGTTAAGTCTTAATTGCCACATTCAGTGAGTGAAATTAAGCGTATTTGGTCAAAAAATATGGTTAAAGGAAAATTAAAAACACAAAGGAAAAAAGAAAAGGAAAAGATTATTAACTCAGTGTAGAAATCTTCAAATTTTTTTATATTTGTTTTTTTTTCTTCATTTTTTTCTTAGCTTTTCACTCCTATTGAACTGGCAGATTGACTGTATTACAGACAAAAGAATGTTCTGCAGTAGAATGAAACCACAGGTTAAAAATATTTCAGATTGTGCAAAGCAGCTATTTTCTGTGCAGCGAAAGTCATTCAGCAGATTTAGCAGAATGCAATAAACAAAAACGATCAGAGTCTGAAGAAGTTTTCAAAATGTCTCAAAAAAACAACCACTGAGTGGAAAGGGGCTGCTATTATGCCCATTAAATCACTGAAAAATGTAGGCTGTACCTCTTCAAAACTTAAAATAACTTCCATTCGGTAAAATAACTGAAGTATTTAACCTTTATACTGAGCACGGATATTACAGAAGAAGCAAAGAGACAAGATCCTGCCTATTAATTTAATGAGCCAACTCAGGGCATGCTTCTTATATCTCACTGTCCATTTAAAACAGTTTTTTGCATGAAGACAAAAACTCCTTTAATATTATCACAATCCATTGTATGCAATGTCCGTCTGCAGAAAAAAAAATATTTTAAAAAATTAGAATTTTTTGTGGGAAAGTTAGTGAGAGATTCAGAATAACATTTTAGACCCAATTATAAAGTAGGCCTACCTATGGAAACCATGCAATGGAGGTTATTGGATTGTTCCACAGAATGGTAAAACATAATACCCATGCATGCTGAGGTGAAGCTTTGCTAGAGAAATTTACACTCCTCCCCTTGCGTCAGGAATAACAGCCATTACCAACAAAGCCTTCTCAAGCACACAGAGGCAGAATTTGCCACAGGGCATATCACGACAATTGAAAGTGGCACATGCAAAGATGGGAAGTGGGAGGAGGAGGGGAGAGGGAGGAAGAAAGAAAAAAAAAAGAAAGTGAGAGAAAGGGGGAGGCAGTCAAAGAGATCCACTGACAGAAATGAAATAAAAGAGGAAGTTAGTGTGGGCTACAGCTAGGGAAGAGAACAAAAGAAAGAAAAAAAAATGGAGGCAGAGGACTATGATTTTCTGGGTGTTTGAATACACTGGAATCTAACAATGGAAGACAACATCACACACATCCCATCAACAGTGAGAAAATATCCACTGATTTTTTTCTTTTTCTTTCCAGTTTTAGTTGTCCTTTTTTATTTCATTTTGGAGATGCAGACATGTCTGTAACAGTTCCTTGTTTCTCCCGTTCCTCAGCCCCCAACTCTGCTGGTTTACAAGCCTGATAAAGCTCAACCAGGCAGTGTGGGTAGAGCAGGAAGAAAGGTCACCTGCATAAAACCAGCCAAACTGTGTCACTCCAGCTGAAAAGGTCAGCGGTGTTCCCACAGCGTTCTTTCACCTCAAGTCCAAAAACACAGTGGCCCCCTAACCTCAGGATATATAGTTTCTTCCTGGCTGGTTTTAAGGTAGAAGCTATTAATTTCACCTAAAATAGAAAGCATGGGCATGCTATCCAGGAACCACCCCACTCCTTGTCCCACTCCCTGCCTCACCCTGCCCCCCTCCTCTCATTAGGAAATATATTTTTGCTGCACTCGGGAATAAAAGTTGCCAGGTCAGGAAACATGAGGGGGTTGCATTTTAAGTTTAGACCAATAAGAATTTACTTTTCTTTTTGAATCTATCAGCTCAAGTTTCAAACATTAATTTTATAAGTTGTTTCGATGGCCTAATTTTATCTTAAATGTCAGCAGTTGTCACATAAATATAACCATTTTGTGAAATTAGATGTTATCTGAACAAATGTCCCAGATCTCATATGGTTCTTTAAACCTGTTGAGAGAAGCGTGTTGATGAGCTGTCTATTAAACACATGTACACGCTCACGAGAGGAGTCCTGCTCCCTACCAACAGGATGGGCCCTTGCATTGCAGTAGGTAACACTATACAAGCTGCCCTCAGCCCTGAACCTCAATGACATTGTGGTTGGGGCTGCAGTAAGAGTATTGAGCGATGTGCTTTATTAGACAGTTCATGAATAAGACAAGAAGACATGGCTGTATGGGAAGGTTAGACTAAAGAGCTGGGGATTGATTTATGTGCTGCTTTAAGGACAAAAAAACCACCAAAGTATAAAGTTTTATTAAAATAAATGTTACAGTACTTTTCACTTCTGAATATGGATTTGTGGGTTTGAATATGTAAAGCCAGCTAAAATATAAAAAGGGCAATTGTTCTGTTTTAACTCATAATGAACATAGATTAAATATATCTGTTAGTTATGAATGTGTTAGTATTTCACTGTTTTTGCTAAAGATGTTTGACTAATATTTAATCTTCGGTACTTTGGTTCATAGCGAGTGTTTAAAATATACTTTTTAAATAAACCTCAAGGATACTTGTAGCGTGCTTCGGGTAATTTTTCCCTCCATTTTTCAATAGTTTTACCACAACTTCCTTTGAAAAAATGCCTCAGTATCTATGTATTTTTAAATCAGCATTAAAATGCTATTATATGATTTTTTAAACAGTTTTTAAAGACAGAATTAGTAAAACATTTAAAAACATGATACTCTCTTTCACGCTAACCTTCTTACCTGTCATTTTATTTAAGCAAAAACTAACCTTTTCTTTATACAAAGAGATTTTTAGATTTTAAATCCATATATTTAATGATCATGAGGCTCACCATTCTGTTTATTCTAACAAGGTCTTCAGGCTTCTTGGCCCATGTCGGCAAGTCCACATCACAGATCATGATCCCATCCTCCCTCATTCCGAGATGATAGCCATTACTGTTGACAAACATCTCCGGAAGATAGTAGAACTCTGGAATCAGTTCCTGAGGAAGAAATATTCATCGCTAAAAAAAAGCCAGTATCCAACACAAAAGACCTGAATCCTCCAAATGTTTCATCAAAGAAAAAAAAGATCTGTTATCACAAAGCAATCAAAAGAGAAAAAGAAAGCTAAAAAAAAAGAAAAAGACTGTATCCAACTGAGATGAAGTGAAAATTTAAAGGGGAAAGGTAACACAAACAATCTGAACAGCAGGCCACGAGAAGGTCATTGAGAGGTGCTAGTCCACTTATTCCAGGCAGAGGTGTTAGGTGTGTTAAATGAAACTGGAACTGAGTTTGGTTTTTCTTCCCTGGTCTCTGGGCTCTTGTGATGGGGTCAGGACCTTGCTGTGGAGGGGAAGTCAGCTTGGTAAAGAAGTCCCAAATGTAAAGCCTGGTGTGATTTCTAACATAGAAGAAAAGGGCAAATATTTACCTAGGCCTTAAGACAAGACTATCCCAACACAACTGTCTCCTTTTTTCTTTGAAATATTAATTATTTTAACAAAAGATAAAAATGAAAAAAATACCATTAATACTTTAAATAAAACACATTGAATTAGTTCAATAAGGAAATCAATAATTTTATAAGAATTTCTAAGAGTAAAATAACATTTTTAAGTATGGTTATGGTTATGGTTAGTGGGGATGGATAAATAATCCATGTGAGCGGGGGCCTCATAAGTGGGCCCATTGC
>JARVJO010000330.1:20390534-20406097 GCA_031762555.1 Cynodonichthys magdalenae | reverse complement strand
TTATCCAAAAACTAAACTTGTCGACTTTTAATCTTGTGATCTGACAATGATTATTGATTAATGTAAGTTGTCTGAAATTTTTAATTTAGGAAGATAGAGAAAAGAAAAACACTGGTAGCCTTTAATTTGTAACAAACATGCAACATACTATAAAAGATTGTATTGTTATGATTTGCATTTGTAAAAAATCTGTGGCTCAGAAATTAAATGAGCCATAGCAAACATGTGTTTTAATAAAAATACTCTGCTCCAAATCAATTCAAATGTCCCACAATAGACAGCTCCAGTGTTTGTATGCATTCCTCTGCCTTGAACACATTCTAACAATGGTCTTAAACCAGGCTTTATAAAGACAGAATACCAAAGAGGCTTACAGCTTTAGTTTCATGAAACATTTTGGCGAAACTTCCAAAGGCTGTGGATGATGAAAGAAGGTAAGCCTGAAAATGGGCTTCTGGGATCCTCAGGCCTTATTGTACAGAAGTCACATCAAATTAATACCGAGGGCCATTTGCAGCTTTTCTTCTCCAAAGCTTTTCAGAACGGATTAAGCTATGAAAACTCCAAAATTACTAAAGCACCTATTAGGCATTACGCTCACCCTTTTCTTTTCTTTCTCTTTGAAAATATATTGATTGTACTTCAGCTCAAATCTGCCACGGTTCCACAAACCTAAAACAATGACATTTTAAGATGTGTTCTGTTAAATGCACATTTCTAATTATTTCAAAAAGTTGTATTTAATTTTTATTTTACTTATAGATACATTTCACATTGACGTCTTTCAAAACAAAGCTTATTTCTTATTTTACTTGATCTCCATGTTGTTTAAGTCTTTGTGTGGCAGTTTGATGACACATCGGTAAAGGTCTCTTGTTGCTGGGGTTTGTTTCCTCTCTCAATGCCTCTTCAGAGGAGTGCAGGGAGTGCATGAATTGCAATTATGGCTCCTAACAGGATTCAAGAGTGCTAAAACATCAGCACTTGAGAACCAGGTCGTGTGGAGTTAAATGGCTGTCAGATGCTCAAAGGGGAGCAGAATGTGAACAAACACAGAGAGGCTTCATGGTCCACTTTGAGGGCTTTCCTAGATGTTCCTATTGTCCAATAGTGTATTAAAGATAGAAGTTATCCCTCTAAAGTTTGACAGTTTTCCAGCAATGATTATCATTATTTATTACTTTTTTTATTTTTATGTGAGTCATAAGGGAGAATTGGTATATAATAATCTAATTACATGCAGTCAAGACAAACACATTTTAAACAATGAGAACTACTGAGGAAGTTGCAGAATTTTGACCAAATTAAATTGTTTATTCTACAATTAATATATTTTATGAGGCAACACCAGTGCATCATGTGACCTGGGAAAAGATCAAATAATTGTTAACACCTGAGAAACCAGGACTCATTATTCCACAACTTTTCTAGAATTACAGAAAAAAAGATCATCTATCTTCCCCAAACAGTTTAAATGTCTCACCAGGGCATAAGACCCCCTCACCACACATTAAAGAAAGCAGCACTCTGTCAGGACCTTTAGGAGACTCAAACCTTGTTTTTTTCTTCAGCCGCCCCCTTAAAGAAACCGACGTGCAGCGTGAAGTCCCCATGCCTGACCCTTATTAAACTCCTAATTGGATTGAGAGCCTCTAAGAAAAAAAATAAATTGATTATTCATTCAGCTAAGATTTTCTTTAACATTCCATCCAGTAGTTTGCCTTCCTAACAATAACATTTAAACTCATGTCACTGAATACTTCTTTTTTTTTCCACAAAAACATTTTTCAAAACTGGGAGTGTGGGTAAACCCTTTCTCACCTTTTCATTTAGAGAAAAGCACTATTTGATTTTCACAGAGTGCTTGTGACAGGCTGAAACAAAGCGCTGTGCTGCCCATTGTAAAGTCTTTCAACGTTGTAATGGTCTTAAAGTGGCTACAAGCAGGGTTCTATTCAGCGCTGACCAGGCTGCACCGTTCTTCTCTTCTCCAAGATAAACTAAACTCTGGCTCCGAGTTTGGAGGACGAGTGAATGAAGGATTGAGTTGACTCATAACCAGAGGACTATTAGTTGCTGTAGAAGTTCCCAACACATTTACACTCATTATGGAGAATAAATAGCTCCTTAACAGCAACATTAATCAAGTTAATTATAAAAAACAGCATAATGACAATAATTACAATAATACCTCATTAAGAGAAAGAATAAGAGACAGGGGAGAATTAATAGCAGACAGGTGTACAACACACAGCAATTATGGAACCTGAAATTAGTTCATTGCCTTGAGGCAAACAGAAGAGAAAGGGAAGGTTGTGTGTGAAGCAGTATGTGTGTCCGTGTGTGTGTGTGTGTGTGTGTTGTGGGGGGCTGGTTTCAGGTCTGCAAGAAAGACTGATAGAGAGAGGCTCACTGACAAAAAAGGAATTGAAATGAGCAAACAAAAATGTCTTAAATGTGTAAATTAGAGAGAAAAATAAGAGGGAAAAGCAGCTTTTCCCTGCAGACTGGTGCCTTAGATGAGAAGGGAGCAGCGAAACGTGATCAAGGGAAGCTGTGGAGCGGTGCGGCAGGCGTCAAGATGAGCACTCAGCCAGCGAGTGGCAGCTTCCCCTTTTCCAGTCAATCATTCATTACAGAGCCAAGTGCTGCAGAGTGCCTCCTCCTTTTGACCTATCATATTACTGCCTCTGTAAACTCCTAATCCTCCCTTCGTTAGATGGTGTCAACAGTCGACATGCTCTCACCCTGCTGCCGAAACTCCCCGCTCAGACGCATCCAAAGCCCTGCCAAGACCACAGATCTGACACTAATAAAATCATTTGAAATTTAACAAGGTAGAACGGCACAACTTCATCCTTTTTTACGGTACTTTCATCTACCTTTTTGGCATGTTTTCTTAATCATTAGAAAAAAATATTCCATAAAATTCACATCAATAATTTTTTTTTCTCTTTTAATGTGTCTTCATCAGTTCCAGAACCAGTTCAGTTTAGGTACCACAAAGAAAGTTACGACTTTCACTCTTCAATCTTTCATCAGCTGACCAGGGAGGCCTGTTTTTGTGCCTCAGGGCTGTTCAGGAGCAGGTGGAAGCCTGGAGGCAGGAACCTGCGCATCAGCACTTCTTCGCCCGTCATGACTTTTTTATGGAGACCCCGTCTCCCAAGTTTCTCTAATAGAGCCCAGTGAGATGACAACTATAATGAGTCCAACAGATGAAAGCCCAGCAGGACAAAGCAACATTCAGACACATCTCCACTCACACACACCAGGACAGCAATCTGGGGCTCACTGTGTGAACGTTGTTTGGAAAAACAAAAGAATTGGATCCAAAGTGAAAGAACAGATGAAGCATCTGTTTTTGGAAGAACTTAAAAAAAAAAAAAAGAGTTTTGGAGGTGTTTAAAATGCCTTTTTCATTAAAACATCAGAAAACAAAGTGGGGCATAAGCAAATCTATTCAACTGTACTTCACTTGCAAAAAACAAACAAAATTTAAAGATTTAGGAAATTATTTTAAGATTGTCCCAACTTAAGCTGACAGATAGCAGAAACTCAAAGAAATGACAGACCTGATTTAAAATGATTCAGAGTGTAGCCCAATGTGACATATTGTCACAATAAAACTAATGAACATAACTGAAAGCACAGCAGTTCATTAATAACATAAGTTTATTAATAACACACACACATAAGCCTCTAATCAGAATTGCTCTTAAAAATGTTTTACTTTAATAAGAATATTTATGTTAATTTGTGTGATAAAGTTTGTCACACCTACCATGTAACACAGTTTAAATACAAATTACCATCTAAAATAAGCAATTGGCATCTGGTCCCATATGTCCCACTTTTTAGGTGAAGATGATGGAAATTAGGCAGATTTGATTGTGACATGCTCTGTCTATGCTCCACATTATGTGGTCTCTGCTAGTAACAGGCTAATGTTCAGCACCGCTCACCACAACCAGAACTAATGAAAGTAGACAAAATGTCTCTGCTGCCATCTTTGTCTTGCATCCGCTCAGGGTGAGCCTTCCTTTTCCCCTCCTCGCCTTTTCACCGTCCCCCTCTTTTTCTCTCGCTTTTGAAGGGTGGGTGACAGCGGCATAAAATGGTGGCGAGCAAATGTGGCTTCCATGTGGCAGCAGTGGTGGGGGCGACAGGCCAGACTGAGGCCAGAACTATCAGCTGTGTCTGGCTGTTGCTTTGAACAAGCTGGAAGGTTGCCATGGAAAGATCAGGGCAGATCAGATGAGACACTAGTGGTTACAAACAAAAGCAGTTAAATATCAAATCACGAAACGCCCACAAACTCCTGCAGAAAACTGCTGTCTGCCTGATGCACATAAACTTTTTTTTTTTTTTTTTTTTTTTTTTTTTTTTAAATGGAGGCTGGTTAATGTCTGGTATTTTGCTTTAGCTATTTTAAGAAATAAAGTCTGATGTTTTACCTATCAGCTTATCAGCTGTAAAATCCCAAACTGCAAGACTTCCAAATCATGATAGAAAACATGCACTTATATTAAATTAAAACATGAAACCAAAATTTGGTAAGCATGACCGAAAGTATTTTAAATCCTGTAAACAAATGGCCTCCATCCAATAGTTAAAGCTGAGTCTTTCAGCAGGGTTATTAGTTGACCCCGAGCTCAGAGGATGATTAAGTAAGGGCGTAAATCACAGAGTGAAACAAGACAGACTTCTCCGATTCATTAATGGAAATGATCTGTCAATATGCTGGAGTCAATTCACACGTGTCAGCTGGGCTCAGCTCACAATGGGCCAGCCAACTTATGAACTCCCTGCACCACTCTAGCGAGTCTATAAAACAACTGGCAACGCCACTGGGGAGCACCCTGAGACACCACGCTTTTGCAAAGACCACCAGATGACACAGATGGGGCAAAACCAAACAAAGACGAGACTCTTTTTGTACCAGGAGGGGACCCCTTTCAAAAGCCATTCATGCAACAAATTGGGGAAAGCTGGCCATGCAGCACTCTGAGTTTGCTCTTTTATTAGCATGTCCCTACGTCACAGTAAGTGAAATCAGATTTATGGCGCTTTACTACAAAGGTGGTTAAAATCAAGAAGACCTTGATGAAAAAGAAAAGCTGTGTTAACCAACAACAGTTAACCAGAACCAGCTTGTTTCACATAAGCTGCAGAAAAAAAAAAAAAAAAAAAAAAAGACATGCAACTTTTTTCAAGTCATCCAACATGTTCCCACATTGCACAATAGTCAGCATTAATGAGCTAAAGAAAGTCTAGCAAGAAACAGTTGTTTGATTAGAAATGTCGCTCATATTTAAAATAAATAAAATTATGAATTAAAACAAACCATAAGCCTCTCTGAGTTATCTACAGTTCAAGTTACAGATATTTATATAATTTCTAGGTATAACTAAGGTTTTGTAGCTTTAAATAGCATCAGGTTTTGTGTTTTCAAAGGCAGCGCATCAGTAAAGGAAGCTTTCTTCCATGTAGGTCAATAAATATGTGCAAACAAGCTTTTCCTTGTTAGGCCCTTTGCATTTCCTTTTCTTCTTCCATCTCAGCTGCAGCCTTGTGCTGCTGCAGCATCTGCATAGAGAGACATTTGTCATCATTAGCCTTGCTCTGACAGTTGGCACCCCGCACCTCAGATCTCCAAGACTGGCAATTATGAACCCTTCATTCCTTATTTAGGCAACATCACCTAATTTCAATGCCGGCTATCCCAACAGTGTTTTATTCCCAACAGTCACAAACTAACAATATACTTTTAGTTATGTTACAGGACTGTTCCTACTCTAAGACCACATGGCATGTAGGTGAGAACTGTGTTCAGGTTGACTGAGATATGAAAGGATTTATCAGGAGGCACTGAATATAGCTCTTTATATGAGCATCTGGGGGTCAGTGGGCCGATGATTATATCGCCCACTTTTGCAAAGATTAAGATTAATCACAATTTATTTGTTGAATGGGAAGTCACCTTTAAAGGGCAAACAGTGTGTGTGTGTGTGTGTGTGTGTGGGGGGGGGGGGGGGGGGGGTAATTTTAAAATTAGCAAAAAAAAGTTAAATAAATCAACCCCAAAATTTTTAAAAAGTTGATAAAAGAGTTCAACTCCCTAATTGTAGCCAGTAAAGTTTCATAACACAAATAAATTAAAGAAATAAAGTATAAAAAACATACTAGTCCTGTTTTGTCCACAAAACATGAACAGGAAAGTAATGCTAAATTATGTGCAAATATACAGTAAGTGAACAGAACAGATCCCTGCCAGTTGAACAATCTGTGTAGGGAAAGCCGACTGAATGCAACATTAGACAGAATTTTTCTTTTGTGATATATCCAGACATTTTCTGGATTGTTACTTTGACAAACAAAACTATATTGCATTCATGCTAAATTCATGCAAATACATGCATGTAATTTATCACCAAGGCTGACAAGCGTACCATATTGCAAAGGGGAGGGGTGAAGGGCCAAATGAAAATGCGCTATCAATTAAATTTCATAATTTACACTTTAAACCTTTTTTTTTTAACTGCATTTGGTGCATTCTCAAGATAGGCTGAAAAGACATTGAGGTGAACAGAAAGATTTTTGAAAACCTTTGGCTGGTGATGCAGCTTTAGGACTCATCCAGAAACGAGACCACTGACCCACAGTGGAGAAGAAAATAAATGAATGGACACAATCCAAAGGGGGTCCACAGTGAGGCTCCAGGCCCAAAAATTAGTTGGCCTCCTACAGAGACACCATATTGCTAGGAATAATAATGATCCATTAATAAAAACTCAATGACAATTTCCTTTTATAGCAAATATAATCACAGAAAACATCTTGAAATGAGTGGTTATCTCACGAGAATGTTATTTTGCACAGTTTGATGTCGCATTTCTAAAGCGTCACTCCTTTAAATCTGATTTATACAGACATATGTCATCCGATTAAGTCCACTTGGACTAATCTGCACATTAACTTAGAGGCTCACGGGTAAAGTCGCTTTGAAGATGGCTTCAGGGTCTCCATGACACCAAAATTTAATTTAAAAAAAGCAGATGCCTGGCTTTATTTGTTATTGTGTAATAGGATTATTACAATTATGAAATATATAATTACGTTGCCATCACAAAATATAATCTATAATTATAGGATTGCTGATCACCGATGACTTGATTCACTTTAAGGATTAGATTAGGCAAATATTCAACTTTACAACTTTTATAGAGTCACAAGGTCATATTAGACATTGAAATTTAAAATGACTTCCACATTAAATCTGTTTAAATAAATACGAGAGACACAGAAGGTTTTTACAAAAAATACTGATCAAAAAGCTTACAGTTTTCCCAGCAGAAAATAGTTTTAAAGTCCAAGAGATCTTCATAAATAAATAAAAAAACATATCTTTCATCTGAACCTATAGTCACAAACATGTCAACAGGATGATCAGTCTTACTAGAAAAAAGGGGAAAATTGAGGAGAAAACTGAATAAGGGTAAAGGAATGCTCTGAAAACAAAGAGGCCTTCAAAACAGGGTCACATGATCAGGCTAAATTAGAGGAAGTAGAAATCTTCGTATTCATTTACACATTTATAAATCTGTTTCACAATCCCATTCATCACACTGATGGGCCTCCGAGTCGCCTAGCAGGATACATGGAGTGACGAGAATGTGGTAAAGATATGAGTAAGAAGTCTGGATCGTCTTGGGCCAGACTTGACAACTGCTGGAGTCATGGGACTGTGGAGCAGGTTGAGTTACTGTGGGATCTGCGTAGCCACATGCTTTAGATTAGGAGGTGATAATCTCAATGAAAATCCCCCCTTCTATCACGCATGGTGATGGTCAAAGGCTCGAGTGTAAACTCGAGAGGTGCAACTAGACTCTAGACTTTAAGGATGATAGTCTGCAAAGAGTGCTTAGTCTGGTTTCAATAAAAACCAAGTACCTGCTGAGCTACAGACAGTGGGAGAGAATAGGGGAAAAAAATCTATAAAAACCTGAGAAGGGAATAGCCTTTAGTGACTTCTCACCACATGAAAACCTTCTATGATATGCTCCATATCCTAAATAAATGTTCTGTATATATATATGTCAGTGGGAATCAAAATGCATAACTCTTAAATGTAATCTGACCAAAATGTGTATCAATAAAAGGAAATTAAATTAAATAACATTTTAAAAATAACTCATATTCTATAATTGGATTTCATACTTCCAATCTGTAATTTCTGCCTGGTTACAGTGTAAAATTATTACTGGGACTCGCCAAGCTGCAACTGGCAGTGTATCCGTGACAGGTTGTGATGATAATGGGAGTCACCGATCCATCAAGGTCCTTCTGCACAGCCCACCCCTCTGCTCAGCCACATCCACGTGGGGAGAGCTGGAGCCGAGCAGCAGCGGATTGCCCCCATAATGTCTGGTCGTATGCAGCTCTGACGATGGTGAAGATGAGAGTAAAACGCCTTTGTGTTCCTTATCTGATCTGTGCAGCCTCTACTTTTTGAAGTTTTCTTCAAAGCAGGAACAGCACCATGTGAGATAGAGTGGCAGAGCACTGAGGAGAGCCAGACAAGGTTTAGTAAAAGTGTGAAGAGATTTTTTCATTTTTTATCATTTTATTATTTATGTTATTTTATTGGTTGTTTTGTCGTTAAAAGAACGTTTTGCAATATGTTCAGATATACCATTATGTAAGTGCCTCCTCTTTTTAATGTTTTTACCAAAGTTACCATTATTTATTCGATATGTTTAACAATATAAATTTAAAACACTTTTTTTTATATATATTTTTTAATATTTAATAAAACAACTTTTAGTCTAAAATATTTTTATAGACCACTAACTTAAATAAAAAACACACATTTCATTTTAAAGTGATAAAATTGTAAAAAGTATCACTTAGTTGACAAAAGGTTAATGTTGATGACGATGGTACATATTTAAAAATAATGGTGTGGAAATGTTGATTAAACTCACAAAAGAACAATCAGTCTGAATGTCTTAATATGGAAAATAATATGCATCGTTTTGTTTATTTATTTTAAACAAACGTGAAAATAGCTCTGGGTGAAATCTAATTGGACTGTGATTAAAACAAACCTCGCGACTTTTGTTAATTTGGTGTTTCCGCAGGCTGCTCGAGCAGTTCAATTGAACAAGAAAGGACTATTTTTTTAAAACGCCAAACACTAATATGGATTTTATTTTTATTTTTATTATTATTTTCACAAGTTTTCCCTAATAAATTGTACAATTTAAAACAATTTCCGGTTAAAGGGTTGCAACAGGTTTTTAAAAATATATAGTTATGATTTATCTGGTGCGTTTTAATTACAAATGGGATTAAAACGGTTTCAAATAATAGCAAACATGTCTTTTCAGAAAACGTGAATTTTAAAACATTTTTAAAAACACCTACGGTTTTATATAAGAATAAAAACAGCAAAGTAAAAAAAAGAGAAGATAAGTCCTAGACAGAGCAAATAAATAATAAAATAAATCAGTCATGTAGTTTTTTCTTTTCTTTTTTTTTTTCGGTCTTCGGCTCAAACGAGTAGGTGTACTTCCGCTCCTCACATGCAACCAGAACCTTTATTTTTTTCTTTGTATATATAAACAGCCGGGGATGAATTTGTTTCCGACAAACTGCGGTGACGCACTGGACAGCGATTGGACATCTTGGTTTCAACTCCTCCCTCTTAATAAAGTGTGTGTGTGCCTGCGTGCGTGTGCGTCTCTCCCTGTTGTAAAACACAGCAACACCAGGCGTCTGCGTAAAGAGGGCACACTCCACTCTGCGCAATTACGCGGACTCCTAACTGGCACAGCATTCCGAGAAGAAAATAAAAGGCATTTTTCCCCCCGCTTTTAAACGAGGTGCAAATGGACTTTTAATCACAGCATCCGGATCATTTCCATTGCTTGCTTTTAGCACTTCGATGCAGTTTGCAGCACAGCAGCTGTGAATGTGATGACTGTTACGCGTGTGCTCTGAGCACATCCTTATTTTATAAATAGACTTTTTTCTATTTAAATAGCTTTCCGTCTTCTCTAAAATTGGCTCCCGTACAAACAGCCGCGTTGGATCCCTCGGCGTACTGCGAGACTCCGGTGTATAACCCGGATCTCTGCCCTAACATGATAGCCGCCCAGGCAAAGTTGGTGTATCACCTCAACAAATACTATAACGAGAAATGTCAATCTCGGAAGGCGGCCATCTCCAAAACCATCCGGGAGGTGTGCAAGGTGGTGTCGGATGTCCTGAAGGAGGTCGAGGTGCAGGAGCCCCGCTTCATCAGCTCTCTCAGCGAGATGGATAACCGATTCGAAGGACTGGAAGTCATTTCGCCCACCGAGTTCGAGGTTGTGCTCTATCTGAATCAGATGGGAGTGTTCAACTTCGTGGACGACGGCTCCCTCCCGGGCTGCGCCGTCCTCAAGCTCAGCGACGGCCGCAAGAGAAGCATGTCTCTCTGGGTGGAGTTCATCACTGCCTCCGGCTACCTCTCGGCGCGCAAGATCCGATCGAGGTTCCAGACGCTGGTGGCGCAGGCTGTAGATAAGTGCAGCTACAGAGATGTGGTCAAAATGGTCGCTGACACGAGCGAGGTGAAGCTGCGCATCAGAGACCGATACGTGGTGCAGATCACCCCGGCTTTCAAATGCACTGGCATCTGGCCCCGAAGCGCCGCGCACTGGCCTCTGCCGCACATCCCCTGGCCCGGTCCGAACCGAGTGGCGGAAGTCAAAGCGGAGGGATTCAACCTTTTATCCAAAGAGTGCTACTCCCTGAACGGCAAGCAGAGCTCGGCGGAGAGCGACGCCTGGGTGCTGCAGTTCGCCGAGGCCGAGAACCGGCTCCTGCTGGGCGGATGCAGGAAGAAGTGCTTGTCGGTGCTCAAAACGTTGCGCGACCGCCACCTCGAACTGCCGGGACAGCCCCTGAACAACTACCATATGAAAACTTTAGTTTCCTACGAGTGTGAGAAACATCCCAGGGAGTCGGACTGGGATGAAAACTGCCTCGGAGACCGCCTGAACGGGATTCTATTGCAGCTTATTTCGTGTTTGCAGTGCAGAAGGTGCCCGCATTATTTCCTGCCTAATTTAGATCTGTTCCAGGGAAAACCGCACTCTGCTCTAGAGAACGCAGCCAAACAGACTTGGCGACTGGCAAGAGAAATACTGACCAACCCCAAAAGCTTGGAGAAACTCTGAGGTAAAATAATAATAATTTAAAATAGAAAATATTTGTTCACTTCGTTTAAAAAAAAAAGTGTTAAACAGGTCTAACAAGCTCCTGAACGGACACAAAAAACAATCTGCAAAGTCATGTGAAATTTGACTGTCCTCTTTTGTTGAACACGTTTTGGCCCAGCCTGTTTTAAAATGATTTCTTAGAACAGTTTATTGTCCCTGTGCACCTTCTGCAGGTGTTCACAGGCTAAAACAAGCTGAAATAATTGACTCTTAGCGTCACAGCAGTGGCTGCTTTTCTTTCAAATCTCACTTTTCATAAAAAATGCTTTAAAATAAGTCTCATTAAAGTTGGATTAAAAAAACACACATCTGTATATTTTATACTGTAAATACATTCATAGATTGTGGTTCAAGTGGTCTGAAATTGTGAATGTTGTTCTGTGGCAAGTAAATAGGATCCACCTGTTTAAAATCAACATTTCCCCCATTTTCTGGTAGAAACATTTGTTTATTTATACCTGCATCATTGGTAGTCTGACTCACTTGTTTCAATGAACATTTTTTTTAAATGTTTTTTTTTTAAGTTTAATTTTTTTTTTGGAATATAGGCGTAAGACGTCTGTTACATCGAAAACATTCCATCAGTTTACTTGAATTTTTTTTATTTAAAACGATTCCAAACATTTGAGTTGTGTGTCCTCTTCCATGCTAAGGCCTGAGTTAAAAAAGAAAAAAAAAAGAAAACGAAAGCCTATATATATATATATTATATAAATATATTAGTTTAATTGGAAAAATGCACTTGAAATACACTGGATTATAACATCTGTGATCGGATTTTTTATTATTATTTCTGTCTTTGATCTAATTTAAAGAGTTAATAAAACAATGTGTTTTATACTTGTGTGCTATTATGGTTTTATTAAATACCCACTTAGTAAAGAAAGTCCCGTTTAAAGAATTACAAAATAATAAAAATAAATATATAGAGCTATATATTTTGTCATGCAACACCCGGGTAATACAACATTTTAAGCAGATCTACAAACCAATGTGGATTGGTTAAAAAAAATCAAAACCAATTTTAAAATAATCTGAATAAATTTATGGCACTTTTACTTGGAGGACTGGATATAAAATTCGCTTGTTTGGACGTGCAGGGAAAGAAAAAAAAACAGATGGAAATTTTTAAAAAATGATTAAATTAGTTGCAAATTAAAACAGTGGACTTTTGAAGAGAAACTGACAGTAGGCCTGTAAACATATGGTCAGTGAACATATTTAACCACGTGCTTTTTTACATTTACATTTATATCAATAACAGCTCATCTGAAACTAACCCTGCATGACTGAAAGGAAAACAGCAGCTGGAAAACGGAAACCAGAGTGTCTGATTCAAACCTTTTTCACCTTACCTTTGGGTCGACCCTTCTGAAGGCAGGGTCTTCCTCGTCCACCTCAAAGTAGATTTCAGATGTGGTGATGGACAGAGTCCCGCGGGCGACCAGGACCGGGGCAACAAGCTGGGCCGAGCTGCTCAGAACCACCGGGCCTGCAGAGGGTGGAGGGAGGGCAGACACGTTTTGGTACAAAAACACGAAGAAAAGATCTTCTTTATATTGAACGGTTCGCAGTGTGGATCTAAAACCGAGCTGCGGATAGTACCGCACCAGCGGGCCGCAACTGTTAGCGCCTTCACACGCGGTGATAAACAATACAGGAT
Source organism: Cynodonichthys magdalenae (assembly GCA_031762555.1). Lineage (NCBI taxonomy): Eukaryota > Metazoa > Chordata > Actinopteri > Cyprinodontiformes > Rivulidae > Cynodonichthys > Cynodonichthys magdalenae. The sequence goes on along the minus strand of JARVJO010000330.1, from coordinate 20,393,164 downwards.
TAATAATAATAATCATTCAGTCCGAATTTATATTTATTCCATAAAACTATTTTTTCCACCTTGTCGCAATAATACCGCAATTTTCTTTTTCACTTTTTTTTGCGCACAGCGAAGAGCGCAAAAACCTACCCGTTATGAGTATTAACATCTGCATGAATTTCTGAAAATAATTATTAGCTATAATAAATGCTTTGTTTATATCGCTATTAAGAAATATGATTCCACTGAGTTTAGAAAAGTAAATCAATTCATTTCTATTTTCTCTATTTGCACTGCGGGTTTAAAACACGAGATTACCAGAGTATTTTTCACTTGATTCAGATTATTTAAACTAACAGGGACACTACAGACCTACTGCTGCACTAATAAAGCTTGCTGTCAAGTGTTCAGGTGTTTGTGACCGAGCTGTTTGATTTCAGTCTCTTTCCCCTCCTCTTCCTCCGCTTGTTCTCAAATCAGTGTCGCTGTGGAGCACCGGTACAGTGATCTGTCTGCTCCCAGGCTCTCCAAACCAGGATATTTATCGATCCCTTAAACTCCAAAGAGCCACTTTAATGTCTCGTCAATCTTAATCTGCGTTCTTCAGCCAATTACGGGCGATAGTGTTACAGGAATACAAGTGGATTTTGGTTTGAATTCCCAGTGCGTCCCTTCATCGCTCTTCCTCCCTGGACATATTTTTTTCTCTCTCGGTCCCATTAACGATTATTGTATCTGCTGACATCGTAAACCCAGATACTACACGCTGCTCATGAGCTTTGTATTAATAACCCAGTCACTTCAGCTGATTTTACTGCATTTTCAGATTGCATTGTTAGCAAATAAAGAAGTATTTTTTTATTCAGGTGAAGTAAAATTAATTTAATTTTAAAATATGTTTATTATATTTGATACTTATATATTTTTTTCTCAGTCAGTTAGAGGAAAAGTATCACATCTTAATATTTACACCTCATCAGCCCATAAGAATAATACAATAATCTTACTAGAAAAAAAGACTTGTGGAGGTGAAACATTGTGTTCTGTCCCTGAAGTGCTACACTGTCAGTACAGCCTGCTCTTTAAGCATCTATTGCTCATGGGCAGGAAGAGGATTAAGCACTAATCCCCTCAGGGAGTCTTCCATAATTAGGCTATAAGGCATTAAAATGTTTACATGAAAATAATGAAATTAGGAGGAAGTTACACAGGATGAAGGATCTCTCGCTTTTGGGCCTCTATGTCAATGAAAATGCAAATAATTCTCAAACAAATGGTCAATTTAATGAACTGATGAAAAGTCTAATTTCAGGGAAGTGGACTGAACCACAGTTTAATGAGTGCTGAAAGGATAGGTTTATTAATATCCACTATTTACAGAATAGTAGAAAATGCAATTATCAAGTATTACTTCTATCTAAATATAATTTTATGAATTCAAATACATTTGTAAAAGGAAGAAAATTAAAAACATTTCTTCAGATCAGATACATTCAGAATTGTTTGGTTGTAAACATGTCACCACTCAAATGATTGGTATTTTGAACGGGGTCCTAAAATGGAAATAAAAAGGCTAAATTAAAGCAAAACAAAATGATTGTGGTGGCTAAGCCACACTTTGGGATGTATTAACATCCTTCCGGTATGCTGGCAGGACAGTCAAATCTGCAGGCTCCTCCTCGACGTGGGAAACATCCTGAAATTCTTCACACTCACATGCATCTCTCTTTTGGTCACAATATGTGCATACAAGAAAAAGAAAAAAAAAAAAGAAAAAAGAAGCTAATTCGATGCCAGCCCAAGTACAAACATCATTTTCTGTGTTTGTGGGGGAGGAAAAACTAATCATAGGTTCAGTAACCACAACTGCCTGAGCTCATGAGTGCAGGCGCCGCCTCTTTGGCAGCAGCCAGGCGCTGACCCAGTGGATGGCAGGAGGAGGGCTGTTGTTGACAAGAATTTAGTCCCAGATCTCTCATTAAGGCTGTTCATGCCTGAGATTTTAAACAGGACAAACACAGACCAAGCATCCTGCCTCAAAACATAACCTGAATGTTTTAGTGCGAAGGAGCTCCCCTACTGACGACAAGAAGAACTTACACTCAACAAAAAGACAGACATATTATCTTTCGCTTAATCGAAGCACTGCTTTTAGCTTTGTTTCAGTTCTCCAACACCCAGTTTAGTATTTCAATTTTTACAAGGTCAGTATTGGCTTTCCTTGGGGGAAAAAAAAAGAAAAAAAAACAAACTTCTGTTTGTGTATAAGTTATTGTCTTTTTCTTTGGACTGACCATGGTGCATTTGGCTGCCTGCTGGTCCTGGAACACGTGTAGGGGTGGAGTTCTCCTCCTCAGAGATTCATTTGTAAGATTTTAGAGGGGATTTTACTGCTCAGAAGTTCCCTGATTCAGTATAAGCTTCGCATGCTTAGCCATGGGCATTATACGGCTTCGAACAGACAGCTTTAGATGAATAACAATCTTGATTTTCAAACCATATTTTTATACATTTATGTCACAAATCATACCTGGCAGGAATCAAAGCATTAATGAATGAATGAATGAATGACTTATTTTTTTTATTTCAGACAATTAACAAATTTAAATAATAAATAAATCAATTTCAGAAATGCTTCTAACAAACAACCT
>JARVJO010000330.1:20296832-20376256 GCA_031762555.1 Cynodonichthys magdalenae | reverse complement strand
TTTGTTTTACAGCATGAAATGTCTGAATGAGTGCTCATCCAAGACTGGTGATTCCATACTTTTTGCCAGGGGTTGTATATTGGTGTTTTGTAGATCTATTTTTTCCAGTGTAAAGTCATAGAGCAGCAATCTGCCATTTCTGCTTGGATTAAGTTTTGAAGAAAAATGTAAAAATAACCGTTTAAAAATTTGTTTAGGACTAATTGAGATCTACAGCTGCAGAATTAAACAAAGAAATTCCAACATTCAATATGGCACCAACCCACCGACAAACACATTCATGTCAGACAATCAGAAATTTAAAATGTTTTTGTGAGAATTTGTCTTCTATTCACCCAAAGAACAAGTGTGTTTAATATAAAAACTAACAAAACCAACTATTTACATTTTAAGGATTTAGGTAATCATTAAACAAATGTTTAGATACATGATTAATATGAGTAAGAACACAAAAACCCTGCTTCTTCCGTAAAAGAGATAGTTTCTTGTATTATCTGTGTAACAAATTATCCAATAGGATCCCCTGAGCAGAATTGGTTTGAGACCTCCTGATTTCACACATCCAATGTGTCTGGCTTCATGACAACCATAAAGAATTGCTCTGAGTCGTCCCTCTAGAAACTGGCAAAATTTATTAGTCCCATCACCCATCAATCACATAAATGGATTTCAAACCGCATTTTAAAAGCTAATTTTCCAGCACTGATAACCTACAGGAAGCAGGAGCACCATTATTTATGAAGGCTTTCAGACTTGCTAAGTGCAGTAGGATAAATGTATAAGTGAGCTATCGTCTATTCGCTCCTCTTTATATTTAAAGCGCCATCTTTCTTTTAAGAGCCAGTGCTGAGATTTTTGAGGTGTCAGATTTATCCCCCCACCCCCACCCCCACGCATGCTCAGTGTTTTTGTTTGGTAGGAAAAAAACCTGACAAGCAGAATTTACAAAAGAAAAGAAAAAGTTTAAAGAATAGCAGTTTTATAGCAAATGCAGAAACAAATCTAGTCCCATCTTAATAAATACAGATTTTAAGTTCTTTAAAAATGCTGTATGCTGTAATTAAAATTACATCATGTCTTCAGAAGAAATAAAAATAAATTTTGCTACAATTTTTGGAGAAAAATGATTGCAATGATCTACTGCTGGAAAACTTTGTTATATATTTTTTTAATGTCACTTAACCAAAATGGCTAAAAAAAAACATGAACAGGGTGGGACTACATATGGATGAACTTTCATAGTTAAGAATTTCTTTTTATGTTTAGAAGGGATTTGTGTCTGGTGGTTGAGAGGAAAGACAGGAACACACTGATCCAATAAAAACACCACAGTACTCCATGCGTTGGTGGCATGAAATAGGATAATTATAATAAATACTAGTAATCAGCAACAATTCTATTCAAAGAAGCAGCAACTGGTTTGTGTCACAAATCCACTTAGAGAAAGCATCCGGTTTTAGTGACAAGTTGTGGCCGAGTGGCCTTTTCTTTCATTTACATCTCTTCTAATCAGTCCAACCATAAGAGGATAAATGTCTGAAGAGACAAGTTCTTCAGCTTCTAAAATCAATTGCCAGATATGTTGAAGATGTAAACTATATAGGACATAACCATCTTTTAAACAACTGCTGCTAACACAGATTTATTACATTTCTACTACGAATAGTGCAGAAAAACTAAAAAGGTGCTATTAACAATTCTCTGAACCACTTCTTTTGCACACTTGTAATAAAAAACAGACAGAGAATATATTTTTTTGTAAACTCTTGCATTCCTTTATGGATTTTAACTCAGCATTCTTGTACAAACTGCTGTGATGAAAAAGAGCAAACCAAAAAATGTACTAGATCAAAAGTGGCAACTGGCGACCATATGGTGATGAGCCCATATCTTTCAAAGTTTTCTATAAAGTCAAGGGAAAAAAAAAAGATAATGTTCTCAATAAAAATACATCAGGTTTGATCATGTATCTGTGGGATTCCAAATGATAGTGTGCTGACTGGTCAGCATCATGACTGCATTATCACAGACGGCTGTAAATGATACTCAACACTTTCATCTCTTTATTTTTCCCCATTTCAAATAATCACTACTTGAAACAAAAAGTGATACCATTTCCAACTGTTTCTGGTTTTGGATGCAACTTTTCATTTAAAGATTAAGAGATAAAGAAGAGACAGACTGCAGAATGCGTGTTGGACTAAGACAAAAGAGAAATAACAGCAGCAACAAGATTAACTCCAGGTCATCTGGTGTAATGAAGACTGACGTATGTGATCAGATGAGGGATGAAGAACCACACTTTAATGCTGCTGAACTCCTCTGAATCACCAGCTTTGTAGATCCAAAACTTTTATAAGAAATGTGGCACATTCAAGTCATGCCGAGCTCAATTTCAACCACCGATGAAATTTATTATGTGAATCGGGTCCTTTCAGAGATAATTAGCACAATCAGCACTGTGTACAAGGTTAAATGTGCCCTGAGGGGATAGGAGTTGGCAGAAGTCAAGAAATGCGAGCAGGAGACACAGGTCAGAGCAAAGGAGTATATATATTTTAAAAATAATAATAAGATTACACTGATAAACTATTTAAATTTGTAAAATTGCTTTTTTTTAAATCCTTTTTTATCAGTGAAATAAAAATACAAAAAAATCATGCAAAAATTGTGCAGTTTAAGACAAAAGGAACATATACAATTCATAAAACAGCTCTAATGTATGGGGGACCAAAACTGACATAATTTTGTAAAGTAAAAATAATGTTTAGTTCAAAACAGGTAAGGGCACTTACCTGTGCCTTTGTTTTAAACTCAACTTTATATTTTAAGCTTAACTGAGGCAGCACAAACATTCACAGTAGATCTGCACATGGATCCTGCTCCTTCCTGTCTGTTGACCAATAGGAGAGAAGCTGACCAAAGAAGGACCAACTTATTTGCATAAGGCAGAAATGCAGAAAGTAATGTAAAAACAGGAGAGAGAAATGTAAAAGCAACACGTAAATAAAAAAAAACTTGTGGGAAAATTCAAAAACAAGTACATTTAATAATTTAAGAGACACAAATGCATGAAGTAAAAGAAAAATTACAAATCTTTTACATAACAGACACACACACATATACATATATATACACACGTATGTGTTTGTATCGATGTATGTATGAGGGGAAAAAAATGACACACTGTATATCCTTTTATGTCTTTTGTCAAAACAAAGGTTATTCGACAGCTTTTGTTTTTATTACCAAGCTAAAGTTTGTTTATCAAGCCAGATGCTATCAGGGACCTTGACCTTTTGTTTTCTGCCCCAAAAGGCACATTGAAGCTAAAATCCTCTGAGGCTTTAAACCCTCCAAAAAGGTACCCAACCCCCCTTCTAATGGTGTACTTCTATTAGAATTGATAACCCTTTCAAGCAAGACCAAATACTCTGGGCACGCAGTGAGAAAAGAGGTTCATTCCATCACAAAGTTATTATCCACAGGCAGATTGTTACCATTCATCACGTGCAAGAGATGAAACTCACTGTTAGTCAAGGGAAACGGGTGTTTCACTGCCTTGCTACAGATCAATATATGCCACCATTTTCCTTTCTCCTTTGCTACAAAAAAGTAATTAAACAGAAGAAATGTTGACAATCAATAGACTAGTCAGTGAGGTCTGCAGTGGAAGCCAGCAGAGGCGCCTCTGTCAGCTGTCAGGGATAATACTGAACTCATACTTGGACAAAGACATTTGTATGCTTCAGCATTTTTTTTTTTACTACATCTGTCTTAGATTGGTGTGTTGACATAGTATTTAGGAATGCTGGCACACAAGCTGTAGGGACTGACAAAGGAAATTCACTGAAAATGATTACATTAAAAAAGTGAAACATCAGTGTCTGTGATGCAGTAACATCAGAATATTAAAGTTCTTTTTAATCAACATTGTTAAAAGAGTTTGAAAACCTCTGTTTCTACTTGTGTCCTGATTTTGTTTCCTTTTTCTTTAATTTCCATCAAATGAAAATCACTGTCCAGGTTTTTCAGAGGTACAGAACTGATAGCAATGTCACTGTAAGGTCCTCTGGTAAAAAAAATGCGGCGAACGTCATCCAACGTATTCATCAGTCTTTCCTTGACACCTACTTTCACTTTAGACGAGTCAGAACTTTATAATCTGCTGGCAGGGTTCAGAGGTCAACAGCAGAGGGTACCAGAGGGCAGAGAAAATCACTCTCCTGCTGGAAAAAATTCTGACATCCAATTTTCAATTTGATTTATCAGTATAAAGCTAAAATTGATAGTGTGTCATTACTGAGCAGGGAGCTGTCTTGGAAAGATGTATCAAAGTCTCCTCATTTTGATTTAGCGCAGTGGATCAATACAGCCCTATACTGTTTCAATTTGAGGAGTATTGATTTTTCTATGCTGACTCTATACAAGGGGACATTCATCATCAGGCAAGCACATAGTATGATCAAACAGGCCACCATAGGGTCGGATCTGCTTATTCTTCATTCAGATCACATGACTGTAGAGCAGCTGTTTCCAAGCCATGGACAGATTATTACCTTGTAGCAGCTGTTGTCATATGTACTGTAACACTATTTCCTAATGTTTGTTTGTTCTCCAACTGTAAGAGCAATGGCTCAATATAAAGCAGCTCTCAGAGATGCAACCTGCAAATGTTGAGTTGACAAAATGCAGATAAATCTATATTTTAGCCATAAATTGTGAGCAGCTGCAAAAAAACTGATAAAAATAAATACAAACCAGTCACACTAATTTTTGTCAACTGCCTTCCTAAGAAGGAGTGTTTGAGTGTCTCAAAAGATAAACTGATAAATTAAAATTAAAAACAGTGTTTTTCTGCGCAAGAGGGAAAACAAGAAAAAGGCTTTGTTTCTCCCTTTTTCTGCGTGCGCGCACACACACACACACACACGCACACCACCCCCTCTCTCACACACTCCTACAGAGCCACATTACAAAGCCTGGGGGCTTTATATTTTACAAGGGCAGCATAAATGGGAAAGTTAATGTAGCAGTGAATAAGAATAAGCTGCTGAACTGCAACACTGCCTTAAGCTTGAGCGCATATTGCATCATTTTTCTTCACCAGCAGGTTACCATTAAATTTGAATTTGTTGGAAGTTTTGTTGTATCATTTACAATGCGCCCACGCTCAATAACCTTTTGTTTCAATGCAAATGCTGTGCCTCTCAGAGGGGCTCCATAAATATTTGAACAAGAGCCTTGAATTCAATCCAGTACATTTTTTTATGGGTTAAGATTCAGATTGTTTTAGGAAAAGCTGTACTCACAATCTCCATCCCTGACTCACCGCCAATTTAATCAGCACCGATTTTTGTACATATTTAGTTTTAAGGGCCATTTTGAACTAACTTCCAACATATTGATTGTCTCATAACACATTTAAATGCATAACAAATTGGGCACATGCAGTTTTTACTGTTCTACAAACCTTTGGGAAAAACAAACTAGAAGAGAAATGCAGCACATGTTATTCAAGACAGAAAATAACACCCCTTTCAGGAGTTTCTGGATTTTATTCTAAAAATCAAACAACCAATCTGAACTCTGTGTGACCACATTAAAAGAAATGACGGTAGACAAGCAGGAGAGATACTGGTTTTCTTAACAAGGCTCATGGAGAACTCTGACTACCACCAGGTGCTGTGCTGTGTTTGAGAGGGTCAAAGAAGGACTCGGACAATGCTGCAGAAACACCCCAACCCCCTTCTTCCACCCAACTATGTTGGCCAATCAACTGTCCCCAAGGGATTAAACCACTCCAAACTGTAATTGCGTTTGCTGACCCGATCGCTGACCCTATTGGATACTAGGAAAATGACATTAACTGGCTGTCCTATCCGTTGAAGAATACAGTGAACAGGTAACTTTTGTCCTGAAGGTTGGACCAGACACTTCATGGTTTTGGTTCATGGTAAAGACTTGACATGCCCCACACTGCTCTGAAATGGAACTAGTTTATTTGTGAGGTCTTACCTCTGACCAGGCGTACCCCAGGCACCATGCTTGTTTGTGAGGATGTTGACAATTTTCTGCTTTAACTGGTTGGCCGTTACATGATCTCTGTGTTTAGCAGCGCTGATCAGGTGGTCACAGATCTTCTCTTCTTCTTTCCTTTCAGCTGCATATTGGGCACAGCTGGACTAATTTGGAAATAAAAAGAGAATAAAAAAGAAAAACAGTGGGAATCTGTCCTATGTTTACAAATTTCATGGTAGTGATGCTTTACATTCCGCTGATAGCATGTGAGAATGTTTTTTTGAATAAAGTCAAAATAATATATTTCCCCTAATAGAGTATTTGTCACGCTGAGAAATGTTATGGCTTCATTCACCACACTTGAGTGCATAAAGATATTAGTGGACAGTTGATAGATGCATTTTTGCTCCTTGGAGGAATGTAGTAAATCATGGCAAACGGATGAAAGCAATTCATTTCCAAACTGCAGACAGATGATGTTCCCTGCTAGGAAACTGTGGATGGAACTATTATAAGAAAAAAATACTCCAATAATTCTACAAAGAATGTGGCCCATAAAGGTTTGCAAAGATACACTGCAGGACCAATAAGAAGTGTTTTTTTTTTTTTTTCAAATAGTGAAATAAATAATGTAACAAATTTTACAAACAAAAATAATATAAATGTATAAAAAACCAACTGCATTATTTAAATAAAAAAGTATTTCTATATAATAAAACCTGTCTGGATGTGAGAACAGCTAAAGTGCGTCAGGTGGAAGCTGAACATAAACTGAGCACATGAGACTATCTTTGCTGCTGAAACAAGATTGTCTTACTAGTCCACCCTGAGGGAACTCTAGCTAATATTCACAATCTAATTTACTAACAGAAGCTGGAAGTTAATTGAATTTCCTGCTTTAAATTTGAATTCTGTCAGATATTATACTTCACTATATTCCTCATGAAGAAGATAACTCAATCTCTTCTTGTCACCTCACATTACCACATAACGTCATGACAAATATCAAACATTATTTATCACTTTAAAGCATATGACACTTCTCCTTGACACCAAGTTAATTGTAAAACTGTCTTATCTGCGTTCTGAATCTTCAATCTTGGAGAGTGGGTAATAAAGTAACGTCAGACCTGGATGAAAAGTGTAAGCTGTCTGGAGTTGGCAGACAGAACGGATAGGGCCAGGTACGCCACCCCCCTCCACCATCTCTTGACACTGCATATCTAGCCGTCTCTTCCAGTTTATCTAGCAGGTCAAGGATGCTCAAGAACTGTATATCAAGCAGCTGTTTGAGGATGGCTGCTTCTACCAGATAAGAAACGCATCATTCCTCACACTGTTAACAAAGGTGGATGAAGTGTGTGTGCAACAAACACATGTTAACACACGCTATGGCATTTTACAACAAAAACAAGTTCAATTATAAACTTATTTTTGTGAATATTCTATTGAATGTGATACAGGTTTTGGCTTCCTCTATTTTATGACTTCCTCTACATTTATTTAAAGCAATAAACTCAAATAATTGTTTTTTTTTTTAATTTGAAAAATAAATCAATGGTATATTTGAAGGCTGTAGCACAGAGATGGGCATCTAGCAATGTTTATTTTTTGTTTGCTGCAAACATTTTGTATTCATATTTAATAAACAAGAACTGCTATACGTATACATGCATGGAGCATGGGACATGTTAAGTTACTGTATGTTGGTTTAATAAACATATATATACATAAACATTTTTAAAATGGCAGTTATTACAAATGGGTAAATGTGCAGCATTATGTGGCGCTCTGGTAATGTCAACAAAAACATTGTGGCTCCTTCCATCATTTACATTGCATATGCCCTGCTGTAGGGTAATAAAGAATAATTAGTTACCCCCAGAGGTAAAAGCTCATGTCAAAATCCTGAATTTATATTACATGGACATTCCTTTGCTACCAGTAATTATGCTCCTATATATATGAATTGTAAGGGGGGGAATCCTCATAAGGACACAGAAAGATTACTGAGCCCTTATACTTGAATAGCTCTTTTATACTAATAGGATTTATTTGGACCTAATTAGAAGATTAAATTCTATTTTCACAGCAGATGGAATTTTTTTTAGTAAAACCAGTGATGTACCACAGTGACATTAAAACCTTATTAGCCTTTTTTTAATTATTTTTGTTGTGATGCAAAGTGAAAAATAACTTTGATATTATTTGATTTTAGATCAAATAAAATATGTCACTCGATACCTCAAACTCTGCATGTTTGTGGACGTCCTCGGCTCTCTGTCTGTTGAGGATGAACTCAGCCTCGTTGGCAACACGAACGATGTGGTCCTTCATGGCGTGGCACAGCAACCTTTCACAGTGCAGACCAAGTCAAAAGCAGCAAACACAATTTTCACAAACATATAAATGACAGGAAAGCAGACATTTTCTTGGTTAAAATCTGCAGAAATGAAATCCAGATGGAGCAAACATCATGGGTTGTTAGGATTGCGCAACAAGAGCAGACAAATAAATTGCATCATTACTTTGTGTTATGTTGTACATCTGCAGGTCGCTGACAGATCCTGTGGCTTGAAGGAACAGTGTCATTAGAGCACTAAAGCTTAACTGCAACTTTAAGCTACATCAAAAATCAACAGTTTGTGTATTTGAAAAAGCTGAAACTGTAGAGGGATCGTGATCTTTGCCCTCATTCCAGTTTAAATTCTAGTTTCTTTAATAGCTGAAAACACTCAGGATATTACATGAATTACATGCATTTTTACACCATTAAGTTATATCATTTACCTCTGTCTTAATTAAAACAGAGTTTCTGCCTATCCAGTGCATGAAACATTTCGCAGTATTGTCTTCAGTTCCAAAGAAAATCAGTAATCTGGAGGCTGAATTTATCTGCTATTGTTCCTTCTTTAACTGTTGACAAGCACTCGTTAACAGACAGAAGTTCACAGTTCAAAGAAGGAGGCTGACAGCTCAAAGCTTTGTTTTGAAACCAAAAATAGAAGAGAAAACATGTTGACAGGTCGTGTTTGGATAGAAACCATAGACGTGTCTGTAATCTACCACTGCTTTTTGTTAAATTTTCAAGCAAAAAAAGATGCTAATTTAAAAAAAACTGAGTTAAAATGGTTATTAAATACAAACATTTACCAGACTGAAAAATGGTTTTGTCATCATCATTAATTTAAATTTTTTTTTGTTTTAATTTTCTCACCAGATTATTGCCTTGTGGACTTTGTGGGATTATAAACTATAAAGACGACAAAAATTAGGAAAATAAAATATACCCATACATGAAATTCCCATTAAGTGGTGAGCATGTGTTTTTATTTGGTACAATAAAAGTATAGAGCCAAAACAGCCACTACAAACATTTTATTCTGTTTATAGCGTGTCAAAACTGAAGACATAATCAAATCGTAATAAAATTCCCCCACCACACCCAATTAAGGCATCTTTTGTGTGTTTGATAATGGTTTGGCATTTAAGCAGCTGCAATATTTAATAGAAGAAAAAAACAGCACACATAGTTGCTGCATGTGTTGTTGCACATGCAGCAAAAAACAGTGTTAGTGTCAGCCACGCCTTGTAAGGCGAACAGATTAACAAGACACTACCCTGTCTAGTTAAGCAGAGTAGGTGTAAAGAAAAAAAAAACAGACTTGGATAAAAGTGGAATATGTTGTCTGTCAGCAGTACCCTGGACAGCGCCGTGTGGCACCACTGACTGAAGCTCTTTGTTCCAGGGCCAGCAGGAGACCCAGAAAACTAGCTTGACTGGAGCAAGAGCCTGGGCATACAGGAGGAAGGGCCAGATGGGTCAGCAGATGGGCAAGGAGGCTGAGCTGCCTCTGATCTGCTCAGAAAACTCTGAGTCTGGCCACACCCAAAGAGAGAAAAGGAGGGAGAAACAGACGCAAAGTAAAACAGAGAGAGGCAAACAAGAACCTTTCTGCTCTCTCCTGTTGTTCCTAAATCATGTGGTCAAAATTAGCCTAACATTTTCTTAATGCCAGACAGACCCAGATAAATTGCACCTACAGAAAACAAAAGTCCAAACAAAACACAGCCTAGCAGTATGATCTCCCCTAGATGATAGTAATATTACCTTCCTTCATTGATGAGCTCAATGAAAGCTAGGCCAGCATTCTTCTGAATGGAGTTCTGCCATTCCTGAAATGAAATATTTTAAACACGTTACTGAAAACAAGCAGAACCAAATAAATAAATTATTTATCAATAAGCACTGATTTACATTTTTGCAACGTATGCAAAATGTTAGAATAAAACCTGAAATATAATTTTAATCCATTATGTAACTAAACCCCACATGCAACAACAAAAAATAAAAATCACATTCCATTCTTTATTTGTAATTTAGATATCTCATAGCTTGTAATCCAAGGAGGTAAAGAACGGGAAAAAATTGAAGACTATAAAAAGCTGAAATTCTGCACCACATGTGAAACCATCTTTTCTTCCTTTGTGAAAAGATCTGTAAACACAAGAGAGATGTAATTGTGGAATGAAACTGTATCCTCTCGCTTAAATACAGCTATTTCCTCCGTCCCGTACAGTGACAGATTACTGAGCAGGCTCATTGAGCCCTGAAGTGTGCGCCTGGAACGGATCCGAGCCATGGGCCGGAGTGCCAGCACTTGCTGTCTCACAACATGCTCTGTAAATGATTAAAAAGCAGTTTGAGAGTGTGCCTTTCACTGTGGGAAATTCAGCTCTCCTGTAACCTCAGTGAGGTGCAAATGGAAGGGAAAACAGAGAAGGCCACAGTTCAAAAGAAGTGGGAAAACAGGAGAAATTGAAGAGTAAAAGCAGCAGAGGTCCCAGAGGCTTCTGGTGTGTAACTCACTTATAAGAAACCATTAGACATGCTTAGTAATCAGTGTTTTTTTAATCATTTTTATTTCCAACTGAAAGCACACATGGGGATCCACCTATAAAACGGTAGATGCAAAATAGTGACTCACACTGCTTATTCTCTATGTCTGGACAAGGTAAGCACACATTTTGTGTACAAAAGAATAACTGGCATTGACATTATGTATGGGCAAATGCTTTTGTGAACAGTTGTCATGACTGACACATACAGGTTCATGCAAGACTACACAGTCTGACCCACAATGCAATAAGCCAGAGAAACCATGCTGGCAAACGGCTGAGCATCTGGGCTCCAAATGTTCTCCATGACCTCTTTTTTTCTCCAGCTACAGTATCTGCCTAGAAAGAGGCTGTTGTTGATTTAGACAGGGATCACGTACAGCATCACTCTCACCGCACTCACGTGACAAAAATAAATACGGATATCAAGGCAGACATGTCACTCGGGGGAAATGCTGGGAAAGTGGCGGCAGGTCAGTGAAGGTAAGGCATGAACTAGTCAAATTTGTTATCTTGTCTAAAGAACGCTTGTTGACAGCTAAGATAGCACTTCAGAGGCTCTTTACTTTTGTAATGTTTTACTAGAGAGCTGAACTTCCAGTGGAGGCAGCCTTTGACTGTTGATATAGATAACCATCTTCTTTACGTAAACAGTAGAGAAAGTGAATTCTTTGAAATATACAATTAAACAATGCAGTATTCAACCTCCACTGATAATGATGTGGACTCAGTGTGGCAAATGGTGCCATTCTTCATTCTAGCTCTGAAAGAAATTCATCACCTAAAATCCCAAATCTCTCATCCCAGCAAGCAACGTTCAAGTCTTTAGAAGTATAACTCTCATTCCGCTTTCATCTTCGTGAAATTCAGCAGGGCACTAAGTATTTGTGGTGTTTCAATCCAACCTGTCAGTATGCAGGGCCTTTGCTTTTATCTGCTCGGCTTCACTCCGTTATACTCTCCACATCTGGAGGCCTTCAATCAGTAAATCTCTGTGGCTCCACTCTGGATCCCCCACCCCTATATGTTTAAGCTGTTACAAGAAACAGAGCTGCTTGACCTTTTCATTCAGCTGCCCAGGCTGTGGAGAGACACACACTGTCTGCAGCCCAGCCCAGCCATACAATGATTGCTGTGATTAGTATGCATAAATAAGAAAAGTCAGATCATTAGCACTAATTTATTCATAAAACTGACAGTTCACAAAACAGAGGGGGACTAAAGGTCAGCTAAATGCCCTCCTGGCTGTCTTAAAACATTAACGCTGAAATATGTAAGGAACGTGTCAAAGTTGGCATGTCAGCCACAGCTTACCCTCCATTTAAGAAAATTTACTGTGCTTTTTAAAGTCACCAGAGATACTTTCAAAGATATCAGTTGGGGCCATACTGCTGTATCATTACATATCCAAATAAATGCCATGTCAAATCTTGATAAAAAAAAAATGTATATATATTTTGCAATGAAATAAAACCGTGAATACACTCAGCACTAAAAGGCTAAAACAAACAAGAAGAATACATTTTTTAAAACATTTCTTGGTCTATGTATTATACAGTCTCTTCCAGACTTAGCCATGTTTTTTTAATCATACAGACAATCACAAAACAATAAATGGATTTAGGGGTAAAACTGGGGTTTTGTGTCTTGACAAGAAACACTTTAAATCCGATGCTTGATGAAACCTCCAGCCTTTCACCAGAGCCACAAAACGCCTACTTAACAAAATATATCCATGATTGCATTAGATCATTTTAAACCATATTATTTAGTAATGTAAGTGAACTGATTTTTAGATAGAAGAGAATTAGGAGGTAAAGTAATGGTTCTTCTCTATTTGAAAGGCTGAAGGCTGCAGACTCTAAGCTATATAGTCCAGTTTCAAGGTCTCATGGTCTGATCAATATCTCAGCCTGGGTTTCATCCCCAGAGCCCCTAATAGCAGGAACCTCTGGAGCCTCAGTAATGCTATCTGTGTAGTAAGGTGTGTGTGTATGTGTGTGGAGGCGGGGGTGACTTAGGAGGGCTTTAACAGTGTGCTGAGACTCATCTGCAATAAATTCTAGCGCTGGAAGAAAAAGTTCATAGACACTCTACAGACTGAGAAGCAGAACAGAAGTTGCACATCAAAAAAGCATCACAAGAGCAACAATAACTCAATGTTTGCTTCACCATTTATGAACATTTAAAAAAAATAGCAGCTTCTATATAACAAACTAAGCTCCCTGCTGAAGCACACTTTGGATTGTGGATACCATGGAGCGCAGTCATGATCCACCTCCTCCGGTCTCTGGTCCTGCAGTCTGGATCCACAAAGAGGCACCAAGTAATGGCTTCCTTATGCACCCCTGATGCAAGACTGATGGGCTGACAGAAGGTATGTTAAATATCTCCTGTTCTAACTGCTACATCAGGGCTCTGACCTTCTCTAAAACATGGGCTTAACAAGGGATTCAGAGGGTCAGCTCAGATGTGATCAGTCACTAGCAGGGACACGAGGTGGGGCTCATTCTCTGGAGGAGGGCTTGGGATTAATGCTGCAGGGTGTAGTGAGAAAGTCATGGATTGTCAGGGAGCTGTATGTGTCTATCTCACAGTCTTGGATGGTTTACTGAAAAAAAGCTAACCAAAATAAAAGTCTAGCATCCCTTGAAAGAATGCATATCACTCATTCCATTCACGTCAAAGCTTTAAAGCTCAGAGAAAGGACACAACTGTAACCATTTTGGCCAATCTTTAAAATTAACTGTATGCACAATCTCGTGATATCCCAAAATGATTTGTACAGAGCATGTATTGTGGTGAATGACTCTCAGCCTATAAAAAGTCCCAGGTCCATTGTATTTTGATAACAAAAATAGAACTACAGCAGGTGATAATGCTCAGATAAAAGATGCTCAAGATAATCTGTTTTTCTTTAGGAAAAACAAAAACTAAAGTTGAACTGTAAAGAACAAGAAAAAAAAACTCACCTGAGAACAAAGCAGCATCACAAGCTCCACCACTGAGGTGCTTGACTTCATACATACTAAACCTATTGAACGAGAAGATGAAAGGAATATATATCAGCCTTATATGTGAAATTGTACTCCACTTTCATGAGGCAGAAAAATGTTACGTATTAAAGGATAAACAATGTAAAATGTGCATTTGGCTATAGGAAATGTTAAAGCAAACCCAGTTACACTTGAACTTTGTTGCTAAATTGCAATAAAAAATAAAAAATAAAAAACATCTGTAACAGATGAGCACATTTCACACAGTGATGTCTACACGTCTGTATTCACACATTCCACATGCTCACAGACGAGATTCACAGCTTCTTCCCCATCCTCAATTCTGCAGACTGCGAGCCACTGAAGCAGACAACTCTCTAATGAAACATGGGCAGGTGTGAAAAGCTCATTTGGAGAAACAGAGCTTGCAACTGGTTTTATATTCTGCACCTTCCTGCTGCACCTGGTGAGAATCACGAGAAGAGCAATAAGCAGCGAAAAGCAACTCTCTAGGACTAATTATAGGCTAGGAGGAGTAAAGTCAATACCCTGCACCTGCTTTTGTTTTGAAAAAGAATTGGAGTCAATCAATAATGACAACCTATTTCAAATTGTAGATTTTTGTAATAAATGACATCTTTTAAAAATTTGAGGAGATAATTGTGTCTTTAATTTCCCTGCAAGAATGTTCTCTTTTTAAGAAAAAAACTAAACAAAAATACCACTTACCATGGCAGACCGATACCAAGTTAAAACCACTTTTAGTTGTTATTTAGGTCACTGTTTAGAAGCACAACTGTCATCAAAACATGAAATCAAGGCATAAAAATCTTAGCTCTGCAGCAAGACCAGACATAAATAACATATTTATAAACCTGTAAACAATGAAAAATATTGCTCTGTATTTCTAAATTTGAATTCAAGATTAGGGATAAAAGAGAGTAATAAATGAGGTATGTAGTATTCCAAGAGTCAAATTTCCCTGGGTATACAGTTGTTTCATTTGGAAATTGTGCATATTATACCACTCAATGCAAAATTATCCTCGTCACTGAATGGATGTAAAAATTGTACGGCTTATCTGTCAGTTTTTGTTTATGAATGATGACCGTCCAAAGAAATATTTTGTAACTACTCTGAGAGGATGTGACCCTTCTCTTGTACACAGAGTGCCACGGTTGACCTCTTGTTATAGCAGTGACATGCGAGTCATAAGTCAGTCCAGTCTGACACAGGAGTCAGGTGGCCAACTGACCCTGGCCTTGTGCTGGTAGACAAACTAAATGCATTCTATTTAAACACGCCCTGCCAGTCCTTTCCTGTAAACAAGGCAGGGTTGAGGCACGGGTGAATGTGGCATTGTGGGGTGATGTGGCGGCAGGCTGGGCCACTTAGGGGACAGGGAGAAGCAGGCGGCAGGCATCACAACAGCAGCAGTGTTCACGTACAGCCCTTACCCACCAACTCCAAGTGTAACGCTTAGAGTGCACTCAACATAATTGCTGCAGTGACCACATATCTGAAAAGGGGGTGAAGGGAAAGGGTGAGGGAAAGGGGCACACAGGGCACAGGAGGGCTTGACCCAAGGCAATCAAAGGAGTGATGGATGGCTGGTAATTACTGGTAAATGGAGAGCCTTTGCACTGCAGCACAGTATTTCAACTGTGTTCCTGGGAAGGGCCAGGAAGGAGAGAGAGAGGAGAGCAAAATTAGCTCAAGCACAAACCCACTGCAACTAGGACAATCTTAGGTTGAACAATAGAGTTAAATATTCTACTGGCATACAAATAGAAACACTCATCATTTCAACTAAACTCGCTCTAATCCATGTCAGGAAGTACATTTCACAGATCCAGACAGGATTAAACATATCAGGTGAAGACTGCTGAGGATCCAGCTGTCCATCCACAAGCTTGTTTGTGGGGTTACAGTCTGCAGCCTGAGATCAGCTTTGGTTTGTCAGTTTGGTCAGTCTGCTGACAGACCTTGAGTGAAAGGGTAACAGACATATTCACACTTGTCAAGTCTATGTTACCCATTTTTCTTTCCTTTTTCTTGACATGAGCAAGTAGCCTTAGCACATGTATAGCATCTTCACATCCTCTTACATATGTATGATATTAACACGGACTACAAAAAAAAATTTCTGGCTAGCAAACTTAATGTAATTCTCCCTCTCTTAAAATGCAGTTAGAAACACTACAGACTATAACTTAAAATATAATTTCCTTTTGATGTAACGGACCATATCAAATACTGCCTGAAATAAGGACAGACAGTTCACAGCAGAGTGTGAAGCTGTCAGGAGGAGAGTCAGGTCTCATGTCTGAAGCCATGGTTCATAATCAGAAAAAAGTGGAATGCTCCCATTGAGGTGGTGGTGAGGGAGAATTAAAGCATCTGGAGGCTTGTGTGATAGTATGGAGTGAGAGATGGATCAACAGATTGGAATCTTGTCTGCATTTCCTGCAGACAAGATGGCGTTGGTCAGGTTTGTGTTGTTGAAAAAGGAGCCGAGCCAATAGTCAATGGTGTGTCTATGTTCCAACCCCTAACATGTAGTCATGATATGTAAATCATGACTGAAAGAATGAGCTCCTGGATATAAACAGTTGGAATGGGCTTTCTCTGCAGGGTGTCTGGTTTTGGCCTTGGACATAAGGTAAGTTCTATCATCCAGGGGGTGTGCTGAGTAGAGCCACTGCTCCTCTGCATCAAACAGAATCTGTTGAGGTGGTTCTGATCTGATAAGAATGCCTTTTAAGACATTTTCCTCTGGATGTTTTCCAGGGATCCTAGAACAAATTAAAAATTTGCAGAAGGGATTATGTATCATCTCTGGCCTCGTAACATATTGGGATCTCCTATGTCAGGCATGTCCAACTCCGGTCCTCAAGGGCCGGTCTCCTGCAAATTTTAGATTTTTCCCTGCTTCAACACAGCTGATTCAAATAGATGACTTACCTTCTCAGTTTGTCATCAAGGTCTGCAAAGGCCCACTAATTAAGTACTCCTTAGGTTCAGCTGTGATGAACCAGGTCAGCACCTAAAACATGCAGGACACCGGCCCTTGAGGACCGACTTTGGACACCACTGTCCTATGTGAAGAGTGTGGGTTTCCTTCCCAAACCTGTTGCCTTCACTACTTCACCACGGATAAGCGAGAGAAAATTGAAAGACGGATGATTATACTGTACTTAAAGTATGTTGCAGGAGGTCATTTGTTCATCCTGCTTTTGATCTCTGCAAACATTTCTGAAACTTATAAGGGTTTTAAAGTGAGGAAAAATAATATTTTCCATTGGAAATGAAAAGAAAGAATGTCTCATGCCTGATTTTCACTGTGTGCACACAAAAATATTTGCAGATACAGCCTAGCATGTGTGTGTGTGCTGACTGCAGTACTAACTCGTTCTTGTGAATTTAGGCCAAATCAAGTCTGGGGACAAGGAGTGCCAGGCATGGATTCTATGAGGTTTAGGCACAAGCGACACTCTGAGATGCTGCCAACCTGAGGCTGAAAGAGGGCACAGAGAATCTTCAAACACCCAGACGACAAATGCAGAGATCAGAGGGCTGCAGCAGAGGGAACACATACTTCTAAAAACACTGTTCACAACAAAAGCTGTTTCACTCTAAGTACAGTGTGACTGCAGTACTGAAATGTGGAAATAATAATAATAAAAACCTCACTTTCTGAAGTCTTTAAGCCTTGCATCTAATTTTAAACAGCATGTATCAAGTCTGTGGCTAAAGCTCCAGGTTTAAATTAGATCAATGTCACTTTATTTTCAATAGTAATCTTTTCTATAATGCCAGATGATTTACTAAAACATTTAACAAGGAGTCTGTAACCTGTGATACATTAAGTAACATTAAAATAAAGATACAAAACACTGAACGAGACAAAAAGCCACTAAATAATTCTAAATTCATTTCTAATGACATTTGTTGCAACCATAATACCTAAAAGGAGTTATTAAAAAAAAGGTGCCTTTTTTTAAATTGCAAATTATCAAATGAAAGGAAGACTTTATTAAATGGTGACTGACTCCCAGCTTGTACGCAAAATCCTGCTTTTCCTGTCCACACCTTCTGCTGAGTCTGCATTCATCAGTGGGACAGTCAGTGCAGTACCAACTGTACAGGTGTTTGATGGGGACAGGACAGAACACTTCACTGAGAATAATTTACACCAGATGAAATCAATACCTTCTATAAGCAGCTCTTGTCCATGGCTGCCCAACAGGGTTCGTGACAGAAAAGGTGCAAAGTCCACAAAAATCTCTCGCAGCAAGGGCGCCACTTTCTCCAAGGCTCGTTCTAGTTTTGTAGTAATGCTGCCAAAGAAAAAACATCAGAACAGAAGTCATGAAATAAAGAAGAAATAATAAAAGATAAAACTGCACTCTTTAAGGAAGGGTTAGGCTAAATGAAAACAACCATTTGAGTGAATGCGTACATCTAACAGCAGTTAGTCCACAGACAATTGGAGTTTTGGCAGGTGTTGAAGGAAACTCACACATTTCAGGAAATAGAAATTGAGCTAAACATGACGGCCAAAAGCAGATGAGGTTTTGCAAACATATCAACATTTCATGATGTGCAACTAAGATCACAAATAAAGACACAATAAGTCAACAAATGCAGGGTAAGTCCTAGATTTTCTGTGCACTGCATGCCTCTGCCTGACATTATCTAAGCACCTCAGAAATTCAGTGACTTGGGAGTCCTGCACTTACTCAACTGAGACTGAATACAGGGGAAAATTCCTGCTGGGACTTATCTCCTCGTATACTTGCACATAAAAATGGCAACTTAAGGAGAGCTGTGGCTTGTTTTCCTTGCTAGGATGGGCAGAAAACAGCAGGATAGAAAAAAAAAAACAGAAGACAGGAAGGCTTAAGTTGGGGTTTATATTTTTGTGGAAAGTAATCTGTCTTACATCAACCTGAAATAACATGACCTAGGAAATCCAAGGTTGTAAGGAGGAAGTGTAAGTAAGTTAGTGTCCTTGTTAAAAACACGGGGTCTGTATCTCTGGAGCATACCTATAATCCTGTCAGAAAAATTATTGAGCACAAGAAGTGTCAGTCTTTTAGGGTGTAAATTATGATTAATTTCAGAAAAAGTACAAGATTAGAAAAACAACTAAACTCATGAACAAATATACTTCATATAAAAACTTAGCATGTCATATACCTTGCCATCTTTAATGCCTTCAGCTTATGTTGAAAAAGGATGGAGTGGAACCTTGAAAATAATGTTATGTGCAATCTCATGCAACATTGTGAGCTGTCACTCTCAGCGTATGTGTTGTAAATTAATCTTAGCTACCACATCATATTTTGGCTCATCTTTTGTAAAACTGAGTTACAAACATCTCAGTGTTGGCTAATCTCAATTAGTTGTGGCAGTCATCTGCGTTGAATTCAAATTTAGTCAGTTATCGACATATTTGAATCGAAAGTTAGGTTTCACCAAGCTCTGCAGTCAGACAAGACCATCATTGAGCTCAGAGTTTCTCTAAGTGATGTCAGTTATTGCTTCCATGGCAACCAAATCTTTATTCCTCCAGCACAACACACTCAGGCAAAGAGGCTGAGAGACTCTGGAGAAAAAACACGGCCTCTCAGCAGGCAGTGGGGGAGTAGATCTTTGAATGTCTGCCACAAACTATTAGAGCAAGTCTGGGAGATGAGACAAGGTCACAACCAGGTAAACACAGGTTTACACACATGCACATAAACAAAAACTAATTTGGACAAAATCTTTATTTAAGAAATATCTTTAAATTATTTTGAATTATGATTTAAAAAAAAACAGTCAATGAGGATGTGATTGTTAATCATATATTATCAATCATATTCAATAATGTAAAATAGGTCAGTAAATTTAAAATAAATATCCAAGTGCATTCAACTCTTTGCCTATTAGATGATTTTCTTGTATAAGGTTGTAAACTTGTGTTTTACCTCATATTTTCAACTGTGTCTTCAGGCATGGGGGCCACCGTTTGCACGGCTGGGAGATTTTTACTCGTAGCTCCGTTTACAAAACTGGAGGAAGATGAGGAGGAGGTGGAGGCTGCCTCAGTGGCTCCTGTGAAGCATCAAAAGCTTGCAAAATTTATGAAGAAAAACATTTCTTCATATATACATTTTAAACAGTTCCTAATAGGTTTACAAAGTGTTAACTTTTAGGGTACCATTGTAGTTATTATAATGGCACTGAAACACTATAAAATCACATCAGAAAAGTCACATTAAAATTGGGAAAATTTAATATAAGAAGTTTAAAGGAATATAATATTTTGTAAGATAACCTTCAGCACTAATTTTAGTTAACACTAAACATATTGTGAACCTAACTAACTTATACACTGTCAGATACGTTATGCCTTTTTGCTTCATTAGTATACTATGTATTCTTGTTTTGTCTTTTTGCCTCGTGTTATATTTACTGTATTTTTGTCTTTTATCAAATGTGTAATCTCGCTGCTGTGATGTGTAAATTTTCCCTGCTGTGGATCAATAAAGAACCATTTTATCCTATTTAACATGTGTACATTCACTGGGATTACTCTTTTGTGTCTGAAGCAACAAAAACAAACTGAAAAATCAGCTGACAGTAAAAAACATCCCCATTAGTGTATTTTGTTTACAGAGGAAACTGGGACAAAAGTCATCCAAAGGTAAGGTGTCCCATTTTAAGGCAGTGCATGGCCAAGTTTAACAACAATCCTGACTGTCCTGTGAGAGGGTAACACCAGTCAGAATGAGATCATGAGGTCTGAGTGAGAGTTTGTGGTTTTAGCTTAAAGCACATTTTCTCTGATACATTTCTCACATTCTTGTGCAGGGGCTCAAAAAGGAGAAAGAAACTTTTTTGAGCCCATTAAGAAACATGTTAGAACTTCTGTTTTTATTTTTTTTTTGGTGCAAACACCCGGACTGCATGAGAGCAAACCCCGATCAACGGAGGTCCTGAAGGAGCAGAGTAACAAAGCAGAGGCAGAGTTAAGGCAATCAGTCCAGAATGCACATTCCAACTGAAAGCTTTGTGTGCAAATTCATTCTCACAATTCTAAAAGTACCTGTATTAAAGCTAGTTTCTCACAGACTAACTGGGGCAAGAGGAATGATAGTGACATTTGTAGGACAGGAGTTTTTCAGTCGGGTGTGCAACTGATGCAGATGGGAAACAAAGAGTAAAGAGAGCCATCTAGTGGTTTTAACAAGGGCATACAAACTGCACCATCATAAATCACATTTTAAAAAAATGGTCGGTGCTGGTTTTACATTCAGAATAAAAAAATAAAAGTCAAAGAGTTCAAGTGCTTGAAAAAAAAAAACATTTTGAAAGTCAACACAACTAAAACTAAACTGTTGCCTCGTAGTTATTATTTTTTTTTTAAGACCCACCGGTTGTGTTAATCATGCTTTTGGGGGTTGCAGAGGCAGCAGCAAATATGTTGGGGGTGCTGAACGTTGTAAGTCCAGGGGAGGTGCTGCTGCTGACTGTTCCCTGTGGGTTCACTGGTAAACTGCCAGGGGAGGTTTTCTTCACGGGTACCACCACACTCCTACAGAAAAACAAAAACATGGGCAATAAATAACATAGGCATTATAAGGTATGTGTGAAAAACTAATATCAAAATATCCTAAAATATATAAAAACTTTTTGAAACAACTGTTAAAACCAGCTCAATAAATACAGGAATAGGCAATAAAATATGTAATAACTCAAAAGAGGCTGTAACAGTGGACTCTAACTAAAATCATTTTTGCTTTTCCTCCCAAATTGTTGTACAACTTAAGAAAATATGATAAACAATTGTGGGTGAACCTCCCATTTTTATTTTATTTAGTGTTTTCTTTTCTTTTTTTTTTTACTTAAGATTAACAAAGTAGTAGGCCTATAACAGTTTTAGACTTCATGGATTGTCTTAAAACAGCTTACTCTTGGTAAAGATAATATTTAATATCTATTTAACTATCAATTAAATATCCCCAAAAGAAAAAAAATCCATAATGTAAAAAAGGAAAAGGCATAACATGAGTAATTATTATTGGTGATTTTTGTGGTAAAGTTTTTAATGTTTGAAACTGATGGATTTATGGTCTTTGTTAACCATAATATTAATCTAATGTATATAATATGTCCTTGACAAAAAAGGAAAAAAAAAAAAAAAACACGTTGTTTTTAGGCGTAGACAGCTTAAACATGTCTAAACATTAGTTAGGCCCTAGAAAAACACACTTATAACTCATATTTTAATGTAAAGCAAACATGCGTGCACATGAGACATGCAAAAAATAAATAACTAAATAAATACATAAATTCAGGCTACTACACTTTATTTTATATTTGGTGCTGGTGGTTCTCATCTGCACTAATAACAAGAGTTATAAACAATTAACAGAGTCTGCAGGAGAAACTTGTTTGCAACACAAACGTCAAATCAGCAAAATGTTTAATGAGCTCCGGACTAAAGACATTGTATCAAGTATTTTTTTCCCACAAAAACAGCATCAAGTTTGGACAACATTTGGATTGTGAAAAGCATTCCAAAAAAATATTTCAAATTATATATTTTTTATGGCAATCTAGCACATTTTTTTTAAATCTAATTTGTAGCTAAAATTGTGTCCCTTTCTTGTGCAATGAAATTCGTACATTTTGGCGAGTTTTCACATAGTCTGCCAATAATTTAGTCTATTTAATACAAACAGAAAATATAAAGTGAGTCAAATTTAAAACCTTAAAAAGAGACTTTAAATGTACTATAGCGTCTGAAATATTCACCAAAATTATTATATGAACGTTTAGTTTTTAAACAACCGTTTTTTAATGTTTGTAATGTATTTTAATAAAAGATATGAGTTACAATCTGGGTTTAAACATCACAAGAACTGCTCTTGTGATACTAAAACTAATCAATTTATTTTATTAGGAAAAATAAAAATATAAAAAAAAAACTTTTACAATGTTCAGCCAACTTGAGCCGTAAAGAACATTGCTCTTTTACACTTTAGAAACTTTACTGTATTAAATTCTTGACTGAATCAGTGAATTTGAAAACACTCAAAAAACTGTTTTCACTTCATGTATTGAAGCTCCCACAATGTAGTTCTAGAATTTGAATAGACAAATCAATAATTAAACTTGTTCGGAAACAACGTTTGTATAAGCTGGACCTGCATAACCTCGTGTGCAGGAAAGCTCAGACACACCAAACTTAGCAGACCGTCCTTCACATGTGGTCTGATTGGGTCAGGATTAAAAACGCTGCTTTAAGCTGGGCCCTGTGAGAGCTCCAGGACAGAGAGGAGAAGAAAAGCTTGTCCTTATCAGGTCTGCAGCTGGCCTTAGAGTTTGTGAAGGTGCCAGATAATGTCTCACTCAGTGTCCTGCAGTTACTCTGGGTGACAAAGGCCAGGCCTGTGCTCTGTCACAGGCTAAGCCTGTTGTCATCTGCAGCAAATCCCCAGATATCCTGCCTTCACAAAACAACACAGATTTTTTTGTCTTTTTTTTTTTTGTTGCTGTTTTATGTCCACAGCCCATCCTGCAAATCACAAGACAGGAACATGCTACAGGAAACAAAGCTTATATTTGCAGTTGCTTTGCAATTATTTGACTGTACAAGTTATTTGCTTAAAATAGTCCATGTTATATTTGATTCTGCAAAACACATGTAATCTTCCTCTGTAGATAAATCAAACAAAAAGTGCATACTGAGAAACAATATTGCCTAGTCAACCACATAACATGCAAAATCAAAAACAGCAAAAAAGGCCTAATGCTTCTGAAAGGAACACAGAGATATTTTGCTAACAAACGGACAAGGGCAAAAACATCACCTGCTTTTCATCTTTTAGCGACTGACAATACGTTGATTTAAATTCAAAAGATCAAAATCACAAACGGGAGGAAGAAGTAAAGCATCACTTGAAACCTTACTAGAATATTAATATCAGCTGTGCTCTGAAGAACACTGATGATGAGCATCATTTATTTAGTGGAGCTGGGTATGGTTATCGCCTGTGAAAATGCACCGACAGATTTCAGAACATAAGCAACATGTTTTGATTGCAGGAACTGAGAGCGAGTTTCATCTTGCTCTCCAAACGCATCCTTTGCTCATATATTCCAGCGGAAGCCGTCCCCTTCGTAGGGCAAGCCTGAGACACTACATTAGATCTACAGGATGTTGATAAAACGTGGACCTCCTTCCATGAATTATTTATTAGTCAAGTGCTCATGAATCATGTATAGATTATCTAGTGCATATTTTATTAATAGGATTGTCTTAATTGAGTTGCAGAGAATAAAGCAAGGATTAATCTTAGGATGAATATTAATGAGATCTGTGGCGATGGGAGATAACTTCAGTGAAAAGTATGACCAAAGAAATGTTTCCTTTATAAATTCTAAATAAGATTCTAATCCAATAGTGCTTTATTAAGAAACAGTGAGAGTTATAAAAGAAATATTCTGTGCTTATGCTCTACACCCAAATCCAATAACTGTTATCACTGCTCTCCATCATGTGGAAACTAAAGACAAACGATATCTAACTTGGAGAGTTGGGAGAGGAAAAAAAAAAAAAGAGTGAAAAGTTGAGGAGTACTAATTTTTTCATTTTTGTAAAACTGTGATCCCACTGGTCAGAGGAAGGTCTGGATATTATGCAGTTTAAACCTGTTCTCTAGGACAGACTGCCTCAGTAAACACCACTTTAAGCCAGTTTTTTTTCTCCGTTTTTGATGTCACTCCCAATCTATTTTTGCCCTGACAGACAAATGAAAGGCCTTTCCATGGCTGGCAGCTCATTTTGCAGGCAGGTGGCGAACAATTAGACACAGCAAATCGAGGCGGGGGTGTGGGGGAGTGACATGAAAAGCATGAGACAAAGTTGTAAATGTGATCTGGAGGCTTTGTGTGAAAGCATTTCAAAAATAATACTCTTCGCTGTGGCGATTCATTTCAGGCTGCCAGTTCCCATTATGGATGTGAGGGGTGAGGATGATGGCCGGCCATGGTGTGGTGCTTGGTCACTTCTGTTCAATCTGTCATCAACACCCAGGAGACCCCCCTACACTGTCAGCTGTCCTTTCTCCACACACTCCATCTTTTCCATCCCGGTCATCAGGCTCACCTCAGATCGAAGTAGCAACAGAATTTATTAAAGCAAAGAAGAAACCCCATTGTTGCTCATGACTTAGTAACACATCTTTTCTTACGGGGTTTAAGGTTATCATATTAATGTAAACAACCTAAAATTAAATGCATCGTGTTTTTTGAAGGAATGCATATTTCCCACCACCTTCTTTACCAGATCATCTTGTTGAGAAATGACAAAGTTGCATTTTGCAAACAGAGTTGACATCGATAGTAACCGACTAACCTTACTTGATCAGTTAGCACTAAAGGTGTTGTGGATGACTCTCAGGCACTACACTAAATTTTATTTTAGCTCTAAACATATAAATTTAAATGAGTCACAGTCATTTAAAGAACCTAAAGGGAGGCATTGTGCAAATTGTACTTCTTTGAGCTTGATATCATGTTATAATGTCATCCCTTGAATCTCCTGTGGTAGCGATGTGGAGCTGCCTAAACACCTGCTGGTACAAAGCACCGCCTATTTACACAAAGCTCCTCCCTGGAGCTCAATCTGCAGCTGAGCTTCCACCTCACAGAGCACCCCTCCCCTGAAGCATTGTCAAGACGTGCTGAAGTGGGAGTGTCAGAAACGGTAGGGGGTTCTTAAAGAGACAGAGGCCAATTTTAAGGCGTTTAGATTTTTTTATGATACATACAGCTTTTTCATGACAACTGAAGATAACAGTTAAGGAAGAGGGTATGTATTATTAAGCACACAGTTCAATTCTCTACCACAGTCAAGTAACTGTGGTGGCCAATTTTAATTGAGTTAACTCTAAAAGTTAATAATTACTTGATTATTTTCTTAAAGTTTCACCAAAATACATCCAGTGGTTTATGAGATACACAAAAATGAGCAAAAACATTATCACTCTAACATTTGTCGATGGGTGATAAACAGTGATTAGTTGTTTTTTGTGCCAAAGTAGCTCAAGCTAATAAAAATCTAACTATTTTAGCCATTTGAATTGGGGGATCACAAGGCGCTGAAGCTGAAAATTCCTGCAGCAGCAGGTTTGTAAACATGTAAATCCAGACAGATTACTGTGTGGTTTCAACTAATCCAGGAATGTAAATAAACTACAGCAGCACGACAGTACTTCAGAGACTTTTCAAACAAAGAAATGTCTCTCTGAAGGGAACGTGTGCAATGCAAGTAATGAGTTCCAGTCTACCTAAAACCTATTGCTGGTGCACTGCATGACTGAGATAAACACAAAGGATTAACATTTATTCTATTGTCACTTGAGATGTTGCACACACCAAAGCTCATGCATGGTTACTTCTTTTTTTATGTTTGCATGCTTTCCCCAAACAGATGTCAAGCTCAGATAGCAATAAACAAAAATGTATGTATGAATTTAAATGTAAGAAAACAACTTTATACTTTATTCGTTTCTGTCAAAAGTCAGTTTAACTTTTTAAGGATTTGCTTTATTATCGATTTTGAAAATAAAACAAAAATGTGACATTTATAAAGAAAAACAAATATCAACTAAAAGTTTAACATGATCGATTTTAGAGCAGAGGAACATGCATCATAATATCTGATTTAATGGTACAAGTGTATAGCTAAAACAATCAATGCTTGAAAGAATGGTGGAATTAAAGACCTAGCAGTCCATGAAGGAATGCTTATTGCTCTCTCAGGTCAGGGTTTTAAATTAAAATGCATCTTGTGTTGAGAGGAAATGTGCTAGAACAGTTTCAGTCAACATTTGAAAATGACATTTGTGAGATCTTGTAAGTAAGCACGGTATAACACACAGGAAATGTGTTGGGAATGACTCATCTAATATTACAGCGAATTTTAAGTCAGCACCAGTAAATTTGGTTGAGTTATAACTATTTATCTGCTAAGGTTGCTTAGATGTGGCAGCCATCTTGAATGAAGTTGAATCCAAATGGTAAGCGCACACACACACACACAAACAGGCAAAAACATTATTGTTGCTATGCCTCCAGCAATGGGTCATAAAGAGGAATCAATAAATCTAAAATGCATAAGACAACTTTGACACCATAAACTAAAGTTGCATTACATATCTATGGGTTGCAGATTACCAACCACTGAGAACTACTCACCTGTCAAAAGACTGAAACTGCACCGGCAGCACAGCCTGGGCCTTGACTACAGAGTCGGAGAAGGATACAGGCTCCAGTCCAGCCTCAACTCCCTCCAGTGGGGCTGCGACCAGGCTTTTCAAAATCTCCTTGACATTGATGCCCTTGTTAGATTGATTAATGTCGATCATGGAGGATGGCGGTTTGATCATCTCCACATCAGGAGATTCAGACAGGCTCTCCTGGGACTTCTTTACCTCTGAGGACAGCGTGGATATAAGCTCACTCATGATGCCAGGTCCTCCCAGTCTGTGATGCAGGTCAGAACCGTTAAGGATCCGAGATACTTGCTTATTTCCAATCCCTGAGTCTGTGTGGGTCATAGAACTTTCCAAATGAAAGCTTTCGGATGGCATGCTTGGAAATGCTGGTGGTGTTTCTGCAGAAGATACACAGAAAAAGCAGTGTCGGGCAGAAACGGATATTTTTAGATCAACACCTGCCAAATACGTAGACACACTTATCCTGTTTATTTACGTGTACAGTTGCCTCATCCATGTAACTGTACAAAAATATAAACAATTTAACAGTATTTTCTGGGAAAAGTGAGAAATATGAATTCAGAAGCACAATTTTAAAGCAATATCAAACAAACATGTCTGTGAGCTAGCTTTACATTCCAAGCCAAAGATTAAATTTAGCATGTGTAGAGAAAGCCACATGCCAAGGCATCTCCTCAGATCTCTCTCCAGAAGCTCTGATTCTCCAGTGAGATTAACTCTGCTATTCTTCCCCTCGTGTTAATAAAACATGAATCTTTTCCTTCTTTTTTTTCAGCAAACAGTCTAATTTATTCAATCTTTTTGACTGAAAAGCAGTTAAATGAGTTTAATACGTACTACTCTTGTATTCTTATATACAATTTTCTGTGCGCATATTGTAACTGGGAAACTTGTAAGCAGCATTTATGTTCTTACTGGCAAAAAAAAAAAAGTTTGAAACTGGCTCTTATATAAAGAAAGCAAGGCTTGCTCTCCTATTCAGTGCAGATTTTTTCAGAGAGCTGCAGGAGTGCCTTTGGAGTGAGATACTAGTTCATCTTGACCCATGCTTACAAAGATGCAAGGGCAGCCGTATTAATATTCATCACATGGCCCTGAACGCGGTCAGCAGGGCCTGATTTAGCCTACAAGTCGTCTGGCTTCCTGGTCCATCAGACAATCGTCTGCCACATGCCGTCTGGAAAATTCCCCTATTTTCTGGTAAAATTTATGAAGGCGGCAGTGTGCCTCTCTCCTCCCAGCAACCTCTATGATCCCATTCTCCTCTGGTGGATTGCTTGCCTAATGGGCACTGACAGATGGGGCTGAAAATAGCAAGCTTGGCTCCACTGCCCCAAAAACCCACAGCGTTCTCATCTCTCAACTTCTCACTGCTCATCTTCTTTCTTTATTCTTTGCATGGGCCCAGCTCTTTAAATTACACTTACATATTCTCTCTGGCCTCTCTCCTTTTTCCCCCATTTCCTTTTATTCACTCCGGCTTTTATCTGAACGCAAGTTGATAAAGTAAGCTCACTTGTACGTTTCACAAAAGCAATTGGCACTGCACCAGATATTGTGTTAAACCTTTGTAGGCAGTCAATGATTTCCTTTCATGTGCCTTAATGTATGAATTATGACTTGAGGCACTTTCTACCTTTTATTTCAGAGTGAATGTTGATGCCTATTCAACTTCATAACTGCCATCTCCAGCACCAGTCTATTTGCTTCCACGTTTAATTCTGTGTGGTGCAATTAGCAGAGCTCATGAATAAATCATAGAGGAGTCCAAGGAGCACAGGATATCCCTGTTGCTTTACTGAATGAGCTCTCAGCTCCTACAAGCGGGCAAAGGAACAGAAGAGACCTGCAGGAACATTTTACATGTATGTTTATCAGACACAGTCACATCAAATAGAAATTAGGAGGAAAAAAAAGAATATAACAAATGTAAGGGTACAGCACCTTTGATGGTGAGAGAGTTGATCTCCTGACACATGCTGTGGCCTGATTGGCTGCTTATCTTGGCAGTTTCACACTGAGGCTCAAGGATGTCGCGGTATTTTGAGACCATGAGAACAGAGATGAAATACACCACAGCTAAAGCCAAGAACTGGGCTTGTTTGCTGTCATCCTGTGAAGAGGAATCACAAAACAAATTTCCATTCAAAATACATTCGTTTATCACAGTCCAACGCCTGAATTGCTGTCTCGCAGCATGTTTATTGCCTTTACAAAGTCATACTACTTTTAAAATGTGTCACATTTCCAATAAGCTTTTTGACTTTGAAGTACAG
Source organism: Cynodonichthys magdalenae (assembly GCA_031762555.1). Lineage (NCBI taxonomy): Eukaryota > Metazoa > Chordata > Actinopteri > Cyprinodontiformes > Rivulidae > Cynodonichthys > Cynodonichthys magdalenae. The sequence goes on along the minus strand of JARVJO010000330.1, from coordinate 20,346,766 downwards.
ATTTTTTTAGATCACATGAATGTGTTTGGTGAGCAAAGTAAAATATTCAAAAACAAAACTTCAGTACATTAATAACTAATTTCATTCATACCGTATTATTTTGGGGTCATAATCAAATGCTAACATATTAGTCTAAATCCATCAGTCAAAACAAAAACAGGCTAGAAGTTAATTTATTTTACATTTAGAAGCTATCAGATGATTGGCTCAGAAAGTTGTTTGCTGTTTTACTTGTAACTTTAAAGTTTTGAATTGAAAATTTATGTGTCACAATTACATGTGCAGTTTTCAGCCTCATCGCCTGCCTTTTTATCAGAACACATGCTGGTTTTGAACATGAACGTGGCTCACCACGTCACGAAACACTACAGCTCGGAGTCGATTGATGTCCACATCCTGCAGAAGGTGATCGGGGTTCTTGATAGGAGACAGGTTGGTAGGGGCGGTCTCCATACTTGTCTAAAACAGAAATCAACCCAATCAGACATGTTGAAATGTTCTGTTGAAGTGTAATTTAAAGCAATTTTATTTAAATTTTAAAATAAAAAAAATTTGAAGGATAAGACAAGATTTTGAAATCAACAAATAAGCAAATTTTGCATCATACAATGTACAAAAAAAAAAAAAAGACACTTCCTCATTTTAAGACACTATTTCCTGTAAATCACGATGTGAACATGGGACAAAATGGTTTTACAGTAATTATAATATTTCTAAAATATTAGCATTCCTTGAATTTGCTTATTTATTACCTTGTATGTTTTAAATGAAGATCTCAGTATGTGTGTTTGGGATGAATCTCAGTTATTACCCAACCACATTTCAGGCAAATATTTGTCATAATTAATTTTGTGTTTGCTAAAACTAATAAAATGTGGTGGCAATCTTTAATGGGGTAGACTTCTAAAATTAACCATTTGTAGATGTACAGCCAATGATTTTGAATTTCATTAAAACCTGTTCATAAAGATATATTACTGATGGCGGTGGGCGATAAAGAGCTCAGACACCAGAACTTGAGATAGAAAACATGTGACATCTAACCCTACCTTGTTCAAAGCCACAGTATTTTGCAGGATTTCATGAGTTCTGCTGCCGAGTCTCTGTCTGCACTCCAGACAGCTCCTTACAGCCACACAACACACTGTACACAAAGAACCACACACAGAGTACACAAATAGTCTCATTTTCGAATCAAATGAAAATTAAACGTTGATAACGTGCATGACCTCTTTAAGCCTAATCAGTAATATGTGATGACTATTTGTTCCAGGCCGACAGGAAGCTGAGCAGCAGGGAAATCAACAGCCAAACCAATTTCACACTGAAGCTGTGATGAGAAACTATGTTTGCAACATGGACACTGGAGTCTGAAGGCTATTTCCCATCCCAAGACACCAACTTGGAGACAAGAGTCACACAAACCCACAGGCAAGAACAAATTTGGACAAAAAAATGAACTGACAAGAAACAAAATAAAAAACATTTTCTATGACTGATTGTTTAAAATATTTCCACAAAACAGAAACTTGGAATAAAACAGTTCTTATTTTAGATATTTGTATTGGTCCACATTAATTGAGGGAATTATATTAACATAAAACCAGAGAAAATGGGCAAAGAAAAGCTCTGAGTCCAATAAAGATATTTATGAAAAAACAAACAGCTACCATTTGCATAAAGAACCTGATAGCCTTGCAAATCCTCATCTCTGGTAATTGCAAATTTGAAACTAAAAACCGCAGTGAAACCTTTTGCATTCTACAGTTTATCAAACAAATACAAAAGGATCCCTTATCTATTTAGCTCTGCTAATCAAACAGAGGATTTTCAGGGCTTAGAGGAATTATTAGATTGTGTGCGAAGAATACCATTAAGGCATTTCACAGCTCATTCAATGTCCAATCTACAAACAGCAAATAATGATACTGTAACTCTTCACCACCTCTCTGTGTGACTGTTTGCTGCTGTGGATGTGACTGTCAGTCCAAACAGATCTTACCCAGTCTGAGACACTGACGCATCAGGCCACCAGAGGACATGTTCTTCTCGGCCTCAATCTCACTGAAGTTGAGGGAACTCGAAAAGACCAAAACATCCACCATAACCATGAGACGGGACAGGAAAGTGATGGCAGTCTCTGAGGACATGCCCTGCGTGGCCTCAATGTTCTCCAACTCCGACTTGTGCAAATGACAGAAAACAAAAGAACAAATTAAAAAGCAGGTTTTATCTAAAGAACTCATTTCTAGCTGTGATTGGACCATATTTTGAAAAAAAAAAATGCAAATAAGAGTCAAAATATTTAGGACTGAAAACTATAGCACATCAGACAAATGCAGCAGGATAATCTTTTATTGTTGCTGTCATGAGTAAATCTCTGAGACCAAAAAAATGTATTAACATAGAAAACTGGTACAAAAAATATAGCGATAGATATAAGATATCATTTTAAACAGCCCAAATACTGAACTTGATAGTATAGTCAGGCACAGAGCAATATGAGAAATAAATAAAAATAATAATAATTGATGTAACTGACAAAGTCTGATAAACTTATCAAGGGAAACATGAATGATACAGAGTTAATTAGAAACATAAAAACTATACTGACTAATGTCCATAGAAAAAGAAAAGATGAAAAGTTGTATGTCCCACCAGTACATTCTTTGGCAACGGCTGTATAACAACCATGCAGTTGTAATAAGATACCACTAGATGGCAATACTTCCTTTTACTAAAGTCAGAAAAATACACTTACAGAAGGAGAGGTGGCTGCTGAAAGAAGGGGTAAAATCCCTCCACAGGCAATAATGATGTTGTCTACCATTTGGGAGATGAGATGGATGGTGTTGTGCACAAAAATGATGTTTTCATTACTGTTAACAAAGTCCATGACAGATTTGGTGCAGTGGCTGCAGGGAAAGATGAGAAAAAAAAAAGTTATGAGAACAACTGTTTTCCACATTTGCTAATCCTGCCTATTTATATTCTCATACCAATCATTAAACAAATAAAGGAGAAACATTTCTAGAGTTGCTATTGTTGTCATGTTTAGCCGTTATTGTCTTTCAAATTCACATAATTCACTTTACACACCTTCTCCAGATGTGGACGTCGCTCTCCAGTGCAAACAGCAGGTCGGTGAGCAGCCTCTGATGCATGGTTGACCATTTAAACTCTGGGATGCGGAACATTGTGGTGCGTGGACCAGGGCTGAACTGATGCCTCTGTTCTTCTGTCATGGGTACTCCTCTAAAGCCAAGGTCCACATGTACATCCTTCTCCATCTGAGAGATGAGGCGTCCGTGTACACTCTGATGGAAGACCAATTTATCACTAAAATAAATGCAGTTAATAAGGCAGGAACAACTACTGCCCACTGTAAAGTACAGAGACAATTTACTAATCCTATTACCCTGACCAATGTCACATTCATAATAAGATTAATTCCTAATGCCATGATGTTTACCATGCTTGGAAAAGAAAAAGACATTTAAAGTGAGCTGTTCTACATGGTAACTTATTTCTGCCTCTTGGTACAGGGGGAAAAAATAATATCTGCTCACAGTAACCTCTAAAATGAGATGAATGAGTCAGCAAGGTGCTGCAAAAAGCCTGTTTAAAAAACAGCAACGATGAATTCAACATGAGCAATTATGCAACTGCAGAGAGAGGAGGTTATAAATAAATACTGCTTCCTGCAGGCCTGTCGTTGGTGACCCAGGTCAGGCAAAAGAGCCTGACCTCTGAAAAGGAGCACAGAGAAAGAGAGCAATAAACAAATCCCAGGCGACTGTTGGAGAATAACACTTTGTCTCCGTCTCCCTTCTGGTACCTTAGCCAACTATTTCAGCAACCCAGTTTCTTGACTCTTAGGGGGATGGTGCATGATGTGCACCAGGCCCTCCTGTCCCCATTAAATCTACAATATGCAAAGAAAATGATCTCTATGGGTCTGCTAATATAAAACCAGAGGGAGGCCACAGCAGTTTGACAATGACTTTAGTTTTCTTGCTCAATTTATTCTCCATCTATTGTTACACTTTCTGTTGCCTCAGAATCTTGAGGTAGGTCTTGTTTTGACAAAATCAGTAACCTTTCCACTGTTTTTTTTTTTTTTTAATCTCAAAATAGCAACAGATCCTTTGTACATTAGTTGTAAAGACAATGGAACATCAAATGAAAACCCCATGAGTAAATTGGTAAGTGCTTTGTTTTAAGACCAACCTGTGTCGTAGCTGTAGTCTGAATCTTTTTAATTTCCCTGCCCTTGCCTTCATCTGATCTTGCAGTGTCAGGAGTATCAGACAAGGGGACTGTTTCAGGAGCAGTTGTGTCATCAGTGGATTGGGAGATTTTGGAGTTCTCATTTTCAGTCCCAGTGACAGAGCTCATACCTTCAAGGGCTGTCTTAAGGTCAAACTCATCCTTCTCTAGGATGCTGGGCAAGGAGCTGCCTGTCATGTGAGCCAGAAGGCCAAGATCATCCCTTGGGTCAGTGTGAACAGGCAGTTCTGCACTAGGCAGGACCAGAGGCACAGCTGGACTGAGATCAGGCAGCAGCTTGTCCTCTATACTGCCTGTCACTTTGCCAAACAGGAAGTTGTTGCTGTGAGGGATGCCATCCTTGTCATCATCCAGTGTAATGAGAGGGGCAGTATCATGGCCATCCATATTGTCCTTTGGTAACAACATATTGCTGACTTTACTGTCGAGATTTCCCACAACCGCACAGTAAACATTATCCAACAGAGAATCCACCTCAACCAGTGGTCCATTCTGAGACACTCCCAAAGTTTCAGAGGACATGTCAATATCATCCAGCTTTACCTCCGTAGCTTCAACCTTTTCAGCCTTTATGTCCACCAGCAGGTCATGAACTTCAACCCTGACCCCATCTACAGCACCAACTTCAGCTCCCTTCTTTTCAGTCAACAGGTTACGCGAGTCAACGCTGTCATAGTCTGTCTCACTTTCAGGTGTTTGGGAGTTATCGTCCATTTCTCCAATCTCCATCACGTCTTTGATACCCGAGGCCTGAGCAGATAAGCCACAGATAGTGCTGACCAACCCCTTCTTCCCTTTCTTGATATTTTCTTCTTCCTGACGCTGGTACTCTTCATACATCTTAGCCAAATATTCTTTGTGTGCCTCGTATGTCACCTGTGGATAAAAAAAAATAAAAAAATCAATGATAGAAACGGGCACATTTTATTCTTGACAGAATAGTTTAAAATGTCTCCAACAACAGCAGAGGTCAGTGTTTCTCTCTTTTGTACAATACTTACCTTTGAGTGGGCTATGGAGAGAGTGTCCACCCACACGCGCCATCCTCCCCATTCATACTTGATGGCATGGTAGAGCAGAATACGAAAAATGTTGTACACCATCTCAGTGATTTTCTGCTCCTCTGTGTTTTTAGGGTTGATGTAGCCAAGAGAAAACATCCAGTCCTGCCACACAGAGCACTGCAGCAGACATCTGTAGCACACAAGGCATCACAAAGTTCGTTTCAAAAGTTTGATAGCCTATTTAAGTTAAAGTAATAAAAATATAACAAATATGCATTTAAAGAATACATAACTACCTTTTCCCATAAAAAAGGCACAACATATTAAAATAATTGGTCCTAATACAAACAACTTCAAGGAGTAAGAAATGAAAGTGTAAGTTGTAAGTTTAAACAATTTAATTATTAACTGTGTGTGCAGTGTGTATGTATGCTGTTCATAAAAACAAGAGCAAACTGACAGTAATGATAAAATGACAAGGAAATATAAAGTAAGTTTTCTTCATATTTAATACAAGTATTTGCCATGACTAAGCTTTATGTTGGGTTATTTGTGTTTATTTAGGTCAATGTTTTTTTTTCCAAGTGCTATGAATATTTATTAATTCTCTGTGTGTGTTTGTATATGAGACAGAAGTAGTTGAACAGGAGCAAAGAAAAAGAGAGCAGCTATTAAAAAAATAAACAGTTGCACAACCATCTGCTGAAGAAAATAGACAATGTGGCAAAAAGCTTTTTTTCCCCACTTTGATTCAATTTTTTTATTAATAATTAATAGTGTGGATCAAATGAAATGATCCAGTGAAAGAAAAATGCATTCAAGTGTTGCTCACCGTCTGTTCTCTCGACTGTTGCTAAAGAGTTTGATCATATCTGAAAGGAAGAGCCGCCGAACCTCCATCATCTCCGTGCTGGGAGCAGAGTTCTTCAATAAAGTTGCCACCACCTTCAAAATCACTGATATAACAAATATTCAAACAGAAAAGCAAAATGTGTATGCAGTCAGTTTCAACAAATAATTAAAAGGGTAAATCTATATGAAATCAAACAGTCTTACTTGGGTTTTGAATCTTGATGGTGGAGTCGGGATCAGGATGAGGTTTGTGAACTACTTGTGTGCACACCTGCTCTGTCAGAATCTTGTACAAGCAGCAGTAAAAAGACTAGTTACAAACACACCAAGACCAATATGACAACAATGCTAGAACATCCGAGAGGAAAACATTGTGTTACCTCATACAAGGTGTTATATGTTGTAACAGAGACAGTGCTGGTGTGCAACAGAAGCCTCTCGCCCAGAAGAGTAAAAAGGCTGTGTGTGTGCATTATCTCCACCTTCCTTCTGCAGAAACAAAGACACACTTAATGGCAAAGTGGCTTGTTTGGAACTTCCTAAGCCTCAGAAATCAGAGAGCGCCATCAGCTTGCATCCGTATTCTCACTCACAGGGAGCCAAGTGTCAGGAAGTGCCTGCTGTCATAAATTGGGTGAATTTTGTAGAAGGTGTGTGGATAAAGAAGTTAGCCTGTCAGCAGGAGCGGCACCGAGATACCGAGGCATACCACAGGTGAATAAGTTTAACCGTGACAAACTGCATCTGCACACAGCACAAGGAAGGCTGTCACAATGTTCACCCAAAGCTTCTTTATTCTGCTGCCACTGCTTCAAAGAGTCAGGACTTTCCTAACAAGTCAACACAATTTGTACTTAGTTTAGCTGGCAAACTGGAAGCTTCAGAAAAGAGCAGCGTTTCTCTCAACTATATAAGTACAGAAATGAGGGTGAAAAAGTCAGATTCGTGATGCATGGTGAGCTGAGCAGAACAACACGACTCTGTTCAATCAAACAGAAGATGAGTCTTGTTGGAAATGCTTTCATGAGTAAATTCAGGGTCACTCTCTTTTTAACTGGATGCATTTTAATTTAACAGTTTGGAAAATGTGAAAATGAAGGCACCATGATGTAGGCCATTGAGTGAGAAAACATTTAAAAGATGTTGCTAGGGGAGGGAAAGTACTCTTGCATCAGACGATGTAATTAGTTCTAAATTATCAACATGAAATGGCATTTTTTATTTAGCCTTCCATCATAACAACACTAGGTTAAAATTTGCTTGATGCAATGCCAAATAATATTTTCTTTAGTACGGTGCCCATTCTGACTCTGCCAGATCCTCCCGGTTCAGTTCATCCTCACTACGTGCTTGGGTTTACCAGGTTTGTCCAGCAGCCTCTCCCACCACTGGATCCAACTCCCCACCAGGTAGTGATCAGTTGACAGCTCTGCCCCTCTCTTCACCCAAGTGTCCAAGACATAGGGCCACAAGTCAGAAAACAGGATTACAAAATTGATCAATGATCTTTAGCATAAGGCGGCCTGGCATGGACCACCCTATGCTCGAGTATGGTGTTCATTATGGACAACCCATGCTTAGTACAGAAGTCCAATAACAGAACACCATTCGGGTTCAGATCAGGGATGCCGATCCTTTCAATCACCTCTTTCCAGATACCTCTGTCATTACCCACATGGGCATTGAGGTCACCCAGTAGAACAAGGTAATGCCCAGATGGCACCCCTTTAAAGACACCATCCAAAGATTCCAAAAAGGCCGGATAATCTGAACTAATGTTTAGGGCTTAAGCTCAAACAACAGTCCGAACCTTCTCTCCTGCAGCACGAAGCCACAGAGAGGCAAACCAGGGAGAACTTCAGCACAGAGCCATACAGCTGGGGGCTTATGAGTATCCTCACACCCACCCTACACCTCTATCTCTGAGCAACCTCCAGAGTAGGAGAGAGTCCAGCTCTTCTCCAGGAGTTGGGTTCCAGAGCCCAAGCTGTGAGTAGAAGTGAGCCCAACTATATCTTGCTGGAAACGCTCAACCTCACACACAAGCTCCAGCTCCTTACCCGCAAGAGAGGTTATATTCCACGTCCTTGGAGCTAGTCTATGCAGCCACAAATCAGCAAGGCCAGTGACCCTCCCTCACCTGTTTCCCAGCATACACTGCACATGGCCTTGATGGTCCTCCCTGCAGGTGGAAATGACAGAAATATTTATCATGTGGCCGCGACATAATTATCGCATGGCAATGCGTTGTTTTTCCCAATGGTCCTGTATTATCGTGAGGCTATGAGATGAAATTGTTTTACTCAATGTCACCGGACAGGATCTGGACTTTAGCCTACATTTCTTTATTCTTATTCATATGGCCTCTAATCAACTGCTGTACTTGTTTAGTTTTTTTATGCTTTTTCAGATAGACATTATACATTAACTAAAACTTTAAGGAAGCACAATAAACCAGACTGTGCTTTAGCATTTCATAAATATAAAATAAATTTTAAAAATAGGCTTTTCATTTGTACCTGAGGTTGTGTGCTTATGCCTACCCTTATTCTTCATTCAGTATTAACATGAAGTGCTGCTCTACTGCTGTGAGCAAAGCGCTACTCGTTATAGTCATCATTCACCCCTACAGCCTGCATTTACCACCAGAAGCTGTCCAGCCACAGGCATCCCCTCTCATTGCTCATGTACAGTAGAGGCATGATTTGCTGACATCCTTGTGGATAGCATTTCATTCATTTTACTTTGTGAGACACTGACATAGACCTCTTCCACACTGCACTTAAGTGAATTCATGGGTTTGAGGCACAATGCCAAGACGTGAGGTATTCTACAAAGTGAAGCACCTCAATTTGCAAAACTGGCATCTTGTCAAGATTTTTTCTGCTAGTTTCTTTGCTGCATAACATAACTTCTCTCTAACGGAAATCTCACTCTATGGTATAATAGTTTCTACTCTGCTTGCATTTGTGTTACTGAGAAGGCATTTCATCAACATGGACAGACTATTGGGGCGGCTGTGGCAGAGTGGTTAGGGGAGTCATCCTGGAACCGGAAGGTCGCCGGTTTGGTCCCCTGTTCCAGCTGTCTCAGTTGTTGTGTCCTTGGGCAAGACATTTCACCCCTGATGCCTCTGATGTGTGCCATCAGTGTATGAGTGTGATTGGCACTGATTAGTCTCCATAGTTGATTGTACATGTTAGCTTTGTAGAGACATAATAGAGTGCCATGTGAATGGGTAAATGAGGACACAGATTGTAGTGTGAAGCGCTTTGAGTATCCTGGTTGGATAGAAAGGCGCTATATAAGTACAGTCCATTTACTTTAAACACAATCAGAACCACAGTATTAAAAAATACAAAACAGTTTTATTTTGTAAGATGTGAAAATTGGTTGATTTTTAAAAGAGCACTAAAATATTTATTTATGAAATGCTACATAAATTGTTGCTTACTTGTGTCCCAGGTGTTTCAGAAAGTAACCAAGAACTTTGAGGGACTGTACACGAATATTTTCACTCTTAGAGGCCAAGAGCTTGTAGATTACACTGGAAAAAGACATGTCGGTAGAAATTAGCAACAGTGCATTGTCTTACAAAAAAAACAAAAAAAAACAAAAGTAAACAAACACAGACACAAAAAGAGATCGTACCATTATTAAAAGGCTTTACTGGATGGTCTTTTTGAATAAACTTCCCTTAGTACCTAATGTAACCCATAAATATGATGCAAAAATTAGACATCTAAAAATAAGTAAAAAAAAAATACAATAGTCAGAATCTTCTCAAATTAAATGAAATAATCTGCCAGTGCAGTAAAATAATTGCACTTGGTAAGGCTTCTTGAAATAAGGGAAACAATCTAGGCAAACAAGATAAATAATCTAACATTTTCTGTACTTGCTTAGTATATCAGTCTCAAAACAAGATCAAAAATACTCTTTGCTAGATATGAGATGGTAAGACTTTTGAATGCCCTCAGCTGTATGCCTCTGTGTTGTTAGATGAACAATTTTTGCAGTTCAAAGGATTTTCCAGCAAAATGATAATAAATCCTCTAAAATGTATTTTTCTGTTAAGTGTGTGCTTTTTTTCTGAACATATGGATTATTTATAACCACACAGCTCTGGAATACAAGCAATTGTAGCCTAGATTTGTTTTGGTAAATCACTCTTTCATTTTGTAACCAAGCAAAATGAGAGGCTTACCGAATTCCATTTCTCTGGTCGAAAGCAGGGATCATGGAAGCTGGATGCTCAGACATCAGAGCCACCACCAACTGCAACACATCGTGCAGATTTTCATCCTGAGAACAGACAGAGAAAGGAGCAGCAGAAGAGACGGAATACAATTTAACAGTGTTTGTGTAAATGTTAAGACATCATTTCTGTCTCCTGCAACTGTAATTATGCCCTTTCCAATTCTCTCAGTTAATGTAACAATTGCAGTAGCAACATGAGGAGGAAAGATGCCCAGAATTGCCCGTCTTTATCAACCTCATCAAACTCCTTTTTGTGGGATCACCAGCTGCTCTCTGACCAGCTGGCACGTAACACCCATCCAGCTTTTTCTGGGTCAACAATGAAGTTTCTGCCCAATTTGCAACGCTCAGTAAACATCTAAATCAAGACAGCAAGCAAACATACACATTAGGTAACCAATCATACACACCTGGCCTCTGAAAATGCAAGGTCTTCACACTGAACTACTTCTACATCCTTCAGTTTTAGTTCAATTCTCAACAAGAAAGTTATCTTCAAGGAATATAACTGATTTTCAGCTTGTTATATTTATTTTTTTTATTTTTATCAACAGTTTTGAGTTGCAATCTTTGAACCTTTGCTTGCCTTGAACTTTTAACGGAGGTCTCACAAAGCAAGAACCAATGTCCTCCTCCGCACCAATCTGGTGCCACACCAGACCCTACAGTGACTGTTGTTATATGACCACCAGGTGTTTGGGGGAGATCTCTACTGCACAACTACCACTCCAAAAGGTAGGTTCCGGTTTTCTTATTCTACGCAGGATAACATTTTTAATCCCCTTATCGGTGCAGGTCCAAGGGATAATAAAATCTTATTCAGAAAAGTCCAGGGGATAAGGGAATTGCTATTCTTTTCCCATCCCACCAGTAGTAGCAGAAGTCCTTGGCACACCTTACAACAGGAAATGAACAATAGTTGACTAGCCCACTGGCAGTCAGAAATATCCATTTATTTTGGTAGGAAAATAAATTGCAGATTGAATAAATATTCTGAAGAGGATTTGTGACCTTGAAGCCCAAGGTGGCATAACATAAGACTGAGCAAATTTTCTTTGAGCAAACAAAGAGCCAGTGTACCTCTTGCATTGTTAGCAAATAGTTCAGGATGCTCTGTAATTCATCCTCCTTCACGCCTCGATCCTATAAAAGGAGACAGAAAACATATTAAGCCAAAGGAATAAATGATAAACAAGGCAAGTAGCTTCAGAATGGTGACTAGAAATAAAATGTCATATGGTTCTACTCCTCTAATTTTCCCCTGGGATTAAAAAAAGTGTCTACCTATAAGCTATATTAATTCTATTAAAACTTAAACTACCTTCATTATGACAAGGAAAGCCTGTTATGCCAGCATGAACACTGCTATTTAAACATAGCGTCAGTCAATGACAACCTTTATGAAATGCAATTTTCAGTTATTACTCAATACATACATAAACATGCATTTCTTCTCGTTTATTTTTCTCCTTTAGCAAGGAGCTGAGCTGTAAAATGTTTTCAAAGTTAATACAAACACAATCTTGATTTTCTTGATGCAGCTGTGCAGGAGACTGCGATGCAAGATGACAGGTGGGACATACCTTCAGAATGAGCTGCTTGAGGAAGAGAAGCATGAACGCTCGCAGAGAAACAACTTCTTTCTGGGTTGGCCTCGGACCATCTGTAGTTTGTGACATTAAAAAAGGCAATAAAATACAGGAAGAAATCTAATTAAAAAGACAAAACATCTGTTTTTGCTGCTCATTTTTAAGTCTTGCCTCTAGGTTTTCAAGAAAAAGTTGATCAAGAACACAATCTAAAAACGTATTAGGGGTTGAACAGCATATTGTGCTTATAAAAAGATGTTTCTCCTGCTTCAACAGCAACCTTGACCTTTTGTGAAAACAGAAAAGAATGTGTTCATTAGCTGTTACAGTTAATGCTATAAATTTAAGATTTGGCTTTTTCATCCCAGGTGTATTTGTCATCTGTGCTGCATCCAAACTCGTGGCGTCTGTCAGCTGACCTTGGCCAGAACATTAAGCTCAGACCTCCAGCCCAAGGTTACCTTACTCACACCTGCCCATCACATGAGCCAACAACTCATTAAATCTGCCCCGAGTGCCTCTGCCAGTTTAAAGTCACTTTGGCATTCTGAAGGTAGGCTCAGATTCAAATCCACTTCTATTATGAGCATCTTCACACATCTGATGAGCCGAGAAGTGTTGGCAAGCGTATGCATCTTGCATCAACGAAGAATAATGTCAAACCATAACACAGTAAGAACTATTTTGTTATTATTGTTATGATTCAAAACTACAATAAATCATGTTTAAACCATCAGATCTATTTATTTAAAACACAACGCTTTCTGATTTTTAACCAAACCTTGTTTGTACTGTACACTAAGCAACTAAGCTGCTAGTTAGAGGCCAAAGATCAATAAAACAGAAGTATTTAGTCAAACACATCAGGAAATACAGGATAAGCCCACATTACCTCTTCCAGAAACACAAACCAATAGTAAGATTAGCAGGACTCACTGTGACACAAGCCTTAGTTTTGGGAAGAAATCCTGGTATATATTGACTAATTTCTGTGTGAAAAGCAAGGTATTAAGACACTGACAAAATCTTATGCAGCTACAGAGCTATTATATGGCAGTAACTGGGTCAAATACAATTGCAGAAGCAATTTAGAGAAAATTGGTCACTTTGCCCAGTGCCCCCCTCTTTTTCTCCTCAGCACTGATAAACTCCAACCTCTGCCTTGGCTGAACATGTGTTCATTTGAAACGAGGCAGATACAGTGGCAGCCGACACCTGACCATCCTGCTCCTACATCCGGTCAATATAATCGATGATGAGGCTCCCTGAGGTTGCAGGAGGAAGCTGAGTGCTACTGCATCCCGACACTGATTAATAGCAGGAGAAAGGAAAACCCACCGTAGGGACAGAGCCCAACATGAAAGGGATGATAAGAACATTATTACCACAGCCACCACATCTAAGTTATTCACAAGCAATTATGCTCACCAACTCGGTACAGCTCTTGTTTCTCATTCAAAGATTGGTTTAATTCCTACATCCCAAGGGCACAAGGAGAAAGGGCTTATTGAAAAACAATTTAAGTTCATGTGATTATTGCAAGAATCTCATTGCAGCTTATGAATGATAATAATGAACTCAAGACAATAGCGCGCGTCCTTTATGTACGTACAAACCATTCAATAAATAAACATGATTTATTACGAGTGCTCTGAGTTCTCTTGATTAAATGAACAAATGCTGATAAAAATCTATGATTTCATTCTCTCAGTAGCAATTGCAGGTTTACAGAATTCGAATGACAGAAAGTCGTGTCTGTTTAACCTGCTTTGACTAGAGCTGGAGTATGCATACCTTAAACTGCAATGAAAAAACATTTTGATGTACTGCAAACACAGAGGGGAAAAATGAGTCTTGTTTGTTTAATCAAAAAATAACCTCAAAAGTAAAAAAAAATTAAAAAAAATAAATAAATAAACCAAGATTTTTTTAATATTCAAGGATCTTTCAAAACAAACTGAATCTAAGGTCTGTTTTAAAACTTTTGCTGCCCATCTTGTTGAAATGTATTTAGTTAAAAAGCCAGTGAAGAAACTACACAAAATGGGAGTGACAGAGATTGAGACATATAACCTGACTGTGAATACATGTCACATTTGAGAAAAACCAAGCAATGATCATCAGTCTGAGTGTTGGAACTGATCCTACATTATAACTGAATGATGCATGGCTTTAATTTGATTTGACTTTCTATTAAGAGCTGCAGGGGAAAAAAATGGAGATGAACTTTCAGAAAAAGAATGAGTAGCTGCAGGGAATCTGTTTTAAATGTCCTCTTTGTGTCCTATAATTCAACACTTCATTATCCGCTTGGCTCAATCCTTTTTCTCACGTGCATTTGTTTGGTCATTTCTCTGAAAGGACAGAGAGAAACGTGAACTGCCAAATCAAGCAAAGACAAATGGGATGAGGCTGTTAGAATATAACATACAACAAGAAGGTGATCCATTTTGAGATGTTTTAACTCTAGAGTTGATTATGGCTCTTACTCCAACAAAGTGACGTTTACCTAAACTACAGGGTGAGTCAAAAACCACAGGACACCATTTTATTTAGTAAAGAAAAGGGAAAATTACATATTTAAGTTTCCCAGTAAGTAATGAGTGAGGGGTCTATCTTTTAGGCTATGTCCAGAACATAGGTGATTGAAAAATCTTTCAAGATAGCATCTATTACTTGCCAAGTTATTCAGATTTGTCATTTTCATGTCCTGAAATACAAGGGTGTCCAGTGACTTTTGATTCATCCTGTACATTGGTTTATGTTCTAATCCTGGAAGAAAAGAGTGATGCCATCATCTGACCTAAGCAAGATACATTCTTCAGTTTTGTTCCATCAACTCAAACTACCTCATGTTCATGTTTTCAACAAACCGATAACTTTCAAAAATGCTTGTTTGAAAGTGGTTTGTTTTGTGCCTACACAAAGCAAATTCACTTGGAAATTTATAAAATAATTGATTTCCACGTTAAATGATTTATTGCTACCAAAATAGGAAGAAAGTTTAAAAGAAGATGAGAATTGGCCCACAAAGTTCAGAGCTAAATACATTTTCAAGGTCATGCTCAACTCTCTCACACAAGACACCACATTAGGCAAGTAAATGACTTAAAGAGATAACTATGGTCATGGAAAGTGAGGAAGATCACCAAATAAAAAAAAAAAAGTGAACTTGTGCCCATATCATGTACAAATGACTTCAAAAATATGAGCAGACAGTCTCTCTGTCAAATCAAAACTACAGGTTATAGATGCTAAATGGGTCCAATATTCACCTGACCAACACGGCCCATAGGGATTCTGTTTCAAAGTATTAAATGCAATTTTTTTTCCAATTAAATGACCTCTGTTTGATGAGTACTGCATCAACACTATCAAGCTTTAACCTTCAGCAAGTAAATTTCATTGGTGCGGCGTGAACTGGGTTCTCAAAACCAATAGAAAACAACCCCTGTATTTCAAAGAGGGTCGTTTCTGAAAAAAAATAATGGATAGCTAAAAGGAAATGTCAGTTCAAGGACACTTTCTTTTCCTTTACTGCCTGCTCGTGACTTGCTGCTTCACAGACTGAGTGTGCCAGTCATTCCACTGGGCTGAGTTTTATAGACTCAAGACTCACACCAAGCACCCTAGTGGGATGACAATATTGATACGACTTGTCTGCCTCACTGCCATCTCCTGGGAAGGCCGCAGTCCCAACAGCTGACAGACCAGTGTTTCCATGTGGGGATGAGTGATTTAAAATATGGTGGAGCTGCTGCCATTTGCAGCATGATAGCAGGCTTGTGAATGCACACAGTGTTTGTGATTGGTTTAACTTCCAGCCATTTCTATTCCAGAACACTAAGCTTCACTTTGATTAGCATTTAGATGGACGAAAAAAACAGTTTAAAAGACAACCGCACAAAGCAAATCCTGTTCACTGCAAATAATCATTGTAATTAGGCCGGACATATGCTAAGCAACATTCACAATCTTAAAGATGCTCACCAAGACCCTTTGGAGTGATGCCACTGTTGTCTACAGGGTTGATGGCCCAGTAGTAGTACTTCAGCATATGCATAAGCTGGAGGACGGTGCCAACTCGACGAATTGTGTTGTAGATGGTTGCTGTGCCAATGAACTCAGCAGAGAGATATGTGTATAAGGACAGCTGTACCTGATAGAAAGCACACAAATGTGCATAAATAATAACAGGCCTATGATGTTTAATATAAAATATAAAGTTAGTTTAATGCATCAAAGTTTATCCCTTTTAAAAACAATCAAGACATTCATATCTTTACCCCCACCCACCTTATTGTTTCACTCATGTGTTATAACTAGCTGCTAACCAATTAACAGTTGGCCTGAAATTCCTTAAAAGCCGTTTGACATTTGTTATTTTATGCAAGGTGTCATGCTAAAGTTAAGAACCAGAGGAAGTCATCTGACACCCTGGTTAAAAAAAAACAGCTCCTGGGAGCATCTGGAAATGTCTGAAAATGTTTAAATGGTAAATGGTGTGAAATAAAATAAAATAAATATTAATAAATAAACAAACCCTCCAGTTACCCAACGACTCCCCTAACCACTCTGCCACAGTTGCAGAAACAAAACTGTTTTTGCCCACCGAACAAACACTGTGAAGGGGCTAAACTGGTTTTACCTATATAACGTAAGAAGAAACGAAAAAGTGTAAGTAAAAATAAAAGCTTGACTTACGTTCTTAAACGGTGAAAGGACCTAATCCCCCACCCCCCCACCCATTACATAGAACAGAGAAGAAAACTGATGATTTGTACACAAGGACAAGGTTTGTGGACGATGTATCAAATTACTTTGTTAGCCACAGATCTGGTAACCATAAGTAGTGAAGCTAGCTGAAACAGAAATCTGGACATTGTGGTTGCCTAGTAAAGAGAGATTGAGCAGCTATGTCCCACTGTGGCAAGAAGTATTCTAGCCAATCTCATTACCAAACGTTTTTTTCCTCAATTTTCCTCCATTTTCTGTGCTTCATTTTAGATGAGTAGTGAAAGCAAATCCCTAGACATTGTTGCATTTCTTTTCATTTCTCCTTTCATTTATTCATTGTTTGTCTCCTAATAGCAAATGACAAATGCATTTGCTACACAAACTCGGCTTCTTAGATATAGCTTATCTAATTTTCATGAGCAATTATGTAAAAAAGGAAGAAAAAAAGCCACTTCTGGTGAGTTAAATGACTACATTTCAGGCAAGTAAAACAGGAGCGTGTTTGTAACCTTTAAATGTTCCATTTATGAGATACATCACAGCGCTACACTCACCTCAAATTAAAGTGCTCAGTTTATAGTGATTTACAATTTCATAGTTTTATAATGTGAAACTACATGAATGTTTGTGCCTTATGATAAAAAAAACAGTTTTTCCTTATCTTATGCATTGCTCCACATTTTGTTTAGTTCATTGAGGACTATGTAAGAAAAAAACATAACCATAAATACATAATCGGGTGAGTTGAGTTTAAAGTTTCAGCATGATAATATTATTTTGTTTTCCCCATTACTGACAATAATTTTACCACGTTTGCTTTATTTACCCACACAATCACCTGCTGTCAGTGAATGCTCCTTCAGACTGAGACCAATTTGATGCCTGATTGAAAGCTCTGGTTTGTTTGAGAATTACGAATTTCTCTTTTCAGCTGAAGAGACGATTATTCAAACAATTACTGAAACCTTGCAGAGTTTGAAGCTCTGTATCTTTCTAAGCCACAACTACTTGCAGCAGCTCACCTTGGCAGGTGTGTGGATCCAAATGGCAGCATTGAACAGAATGTGGTCACACAGCTGCTTCAGCAGAGGAGCTCCATGTGTTAGACCATCAAGATACTTTGCAAAGGAGAGAAACTGCTCCAGTACAGCCCTGGTGATGTGCACACGTGAAGACTGTAAGAGAAGCACAAATTCAGTAAACGTCTTGAGACTATTTAACAGTAAGCAGTTATTTACCCTTCCAAAATATAGAGGAAACCTCTATTGTGGAAACAATATCCAGATATAAAATTAGCATCACAAAATTAGGGGCATTTTAAATTTAAATTAGTGGTCACTCCCTTATATTTCAAAAAAGTTGGTAGTTAGAATACCTGCAAATTCATATTGTGCCACTTCATATTCAAGAAATTTCCTATTATATTTAAAGTTTTACCTCTAATGCATTACTAAAAGACAAGTATCTTAGTTTAAATATTTTTACTTGTGAATTATTATTGTACTTTTCCACTTAGTAATGATTCTCTAAAGATCTGTTTTGATTTGATTAACTAGTGTAGAGCCAAAATAGCTTTTCAACATAAAAGAAAAAACAAGTCAAATCATCTCTTTTGTCACATTGTTGAATAATAAACCTGTTTTAACAGAATACGAGTAAGATGTTTAACTATTATGATAGCTCTGCTTTTGACAAGTGCTAGAACAGCTCGTGCCTGGCAGTTGTTCCCAGTCCAGGTGGGACTTTGTGAGAATAAGTGAAAAAGAAAAATGAAGTCCCAGGAAGACTTGGAGGTGTGGCATAAACATATCATGAGCAGATGGTGCGATATGTGGAAGCGTGAAACCTGGCAGCAGGAGGGAAGGAAGCAAAAAACAAAAAAAAAAGAAAGCAGCAGCAGCTCTCAGGTGCCGTTTCTGCCTGGCTGTTGCTTTATAGCATCTGAAGCCAGCAGGCAGGCAAGACACTGAGTGACAAAGTGGAGTCATATCTCAGTGCAATGGAAGAGCCAGCACTCTGGGGACCCTGGCTGCTAGATCTGCGTCACAAAATGGGTAAATAAAGAGTGATGCAAAAAGAGGGGGCTATGTACCTCCTCTAGCTCTGTTTGGTTCAAAGACACATACAGGACTTTGCTGCAGGCAGTGGGAGATTAGACTGCTGACAGGGCTTTGAGAGAATAGACAAGACAAGAAAACACGCAGTCCATCTGAACAATGACAAGTTTCAAATACATGCATGTTATTCAGTGGAAAAACTTGACAAAAGCAAAATGATTTTTCTATTTATCCTAAATTCAGTGGTAAACTACAAGGGTTGAATATATAAAGTTACCCAATTACACTGAATGTGAAGAAATGGACGTCTGGAAAGAAATCCACGATAATAGTTTGCAACAAAAATACAAAGTTCTGTATTGAAAGCAAAAGACAGCAATTGAGTGTGACAAACAGGTGAAAGAACATTTAGGAATGTTGACTATAAAAGAAGCAATTCCGTTCGTCTGATGAGAAAATGGTCACAAAGGTTGTACCACACCTTCTCTAACAGATACCCGATGACCAAAAAGCCTTTTCCTCCCAGCATCTGTTCCTGCATGGCCACAGAGCTCTTAAGTAGCTCAACCAGAAAGGCTAGAAGTGTGGCACTGTGGGAAAAAAATAAATGTAAATAATTAATCTCTTTGACAAGAATAAATGACGTACAGAAAATTGTGTTGAAGTCGTAGTGCAGATGATGAAGCAATCATCAAAATTAACTGCTGCAGTAGGAGTAGTTTAAAAATGAGGTCATTTTCAGAGGATGCCACCAATCAGCTGGGAACCCCAGCTCTCTCTTTCATCTCTCTTCAGTTTGAACAAAAAAGGGTAGTTTTCTAAGTTCTCTTGGGGGCAGAGGGTGGTCTTTGAGTTGAACTGTTGCAGTGTGTGAATGTGCCTGTATGGGAGGAGGGGTTTCAAAAGGGTAAGGCAGTGCAGTGGAGATTTTTTTTCTTCTTCTTTGTTGCAGGGGTTTTTAGCTGAAGCCTTTTGGCTGAGTGACAGGGATGCTTGGTGACACTTCTTAATCGGCTTTTCCCCACATCCTCTAGTGGTTTTCACTCCAGCCCAACAAACAAGACCACAATCAGTCCTGTCCAGGCTTGTCCCTTTAATGTGTGTGTACACTCTATACAAACTGATCCAATCTATTGTGTGTCAGTTTTGTGATTTTATTCCCCCCTCACATCTGCCTTTGCTAATAGACATGGGGAAGAACATCCTACACTGGGTGAAGCTCAACATTGTGTGCTTGTGGTTTATCTTCTTATCTTTTTACTGCATGCTCTGTTTTATTCTAGTTTGACAGTGCAGTATTGGTTGATATTTCACCACTGCTTTGAGTTAATACTGGCAGGGAAAAATATCAGAAACAGTTTTTTAATGAAAGGGAAATTCTAAAAATCTATCTCTGAAAGTTCTGTTGAGAACAGTAAACCCTTTAGGCAAAGGAGGGAGTTAATTGTTGCAAAACCTTTAAACTCAAAAGCTCGGCAGGCTTTTTAGGGGGACTCGGTCTTTAAGCAAGGACAATGCCAAGTTTTTGGGAGAATTTTACACTGCTAAAGATGCTAATTTGCCAATGAAAGATGAGGAGGAATCGAGAGCAGGGATGGGAGAAATCTACAGAGGCAGAGAGCTTTGGGCATCAGGGATTTGTGCTGCTATGTGGCCACTCCTGCACCCGTGTCATTAAACAAACACAGGATTAAAGCAAAGCTCAGACTCCATCCAACCCACAGCCATGAAGTTTTGCTCACATCAACTCAGGATATGAGAGGGATTGAAACGAGTAGAAATTTTATTGAAAAGCGAACTCCAGTTTTATAAACTCTGTTATAAAATGCAGAAAACAAAGTCTTTACAGCATTAAGTCAACACACATAAAGGTGGAAGCATTATCTGCCATATGCAGGACTATTTCAAATTATTGGGAGACATTTAGACACTGAAACATGTGAGTTTAGTTTAGAAAAAAAAAAAATTGTGTTTGGTTAATTAAGACCAAAAACATAAATCCAGATAAGAGAATACCTGCTTGTTGCAGCCACATCTTTATTTTGATCAGTTTCTCATTTTTTTTTTATCCATCCTCTGTTCAGCCACAAAGACATTCACAAACCCCTAATTTACACTGGATGTGGTTCCGCTCCGACCTCCGCAGCAAATACGCAACCATTATAATCGATGAGAGTATTGACACTGGTTCTGCATGGCAGCGGTGAGCGGACGGTGATCCGCCAAAATTAGATTTGATCCCATCTTTGCCGGACGTCGGCGCTGCGCTGGAGTCGATCTACAATTCACAAAAGGCAGACTTTTTTTTGTTGAAATCCCAGCTATATTAATAAATATATGGATATATTTCTACACAAATGCTGCCAAAATGTATCATTCTGTTTGGGAAGCAGATGACAACATGTAGCGTACAGCATATGTATACATATGATACATGTGGATATTACTTTGAAATCAGACGTTTCAAAAAGACAACAGTTATACAGTTTCGACTGTGTTTGTTGTCTGTCTTCCACAGAATGAATTATTTTGCTCTGACTGTCACATTTATCACTAGATTTATCGGGCGATCTTGCTTTTCCTGCACACGGTTCTTGGACCTCCTCTGTGCATTGCACCAAACCAGACGCAAACGAACGGCGGCAAATTGTGCACCGCAGTGGAGTGGAGGGAAACCACATTTAGTGTAAAGTACCCTAAATAATTACAAATGGTCTCAAATCAAAGATTAAAACCTATTCATTTCCAAACTGATCTTTCTGTCACCAACAGTTTGTATAAACATCTTCTGCATCAAGTCAGATTTTGCACCCAGCAATAATAATATTCAAACTTACCAGACGGTAGTTTCCACTTCACTGTCCTTCGACTGATGATAGTCCAGCTGAGCAAAGAGTGGAAAGAGCACCTGGATACCACCAATGGAGTGAATGGCACTGTGGATGGAGTGTGTAACTGTGGCTTTCACATCCTGTGATGGTCATAAAAATGTCCTTGTTAGATAAATATAAAACAAACATACTGACAATTAATTAGAAAGGAAAAGACATGAATAAATGCATTGAATGATGAAGTGTGTGCAGATTAAAAATAATGGAGCTAACCTGAAGCATAAGGGCATGTGGTGAGTGCACAAAAATTGAGGCATTTTCAGGAGGTGAAGACTCCAGGCAAAGCTGTGCATCAGTGGCCTTGGCATTATAGGTGAAGGCGATGGAGCCAGCCAATTTGCCATCATACAACACCTGCTTGTGATGCTCTGCTAAGTGAATATCGCTCTCTGACTTGAACTTAAATGTACTCTGAAAAAAAGAGACAGAAAATACAAAAGAAAAGAGATGAAAAAACACAGGAGTGGAAGCTATGGACTGAGCAGCTTCTTCCTGCACAAACACCCTGTTATCTTTTAATTATAACTTGATGAAAAAAAATTGCATTTAAGAATGGAAACTGATTGAAACTAAGTGCATGCAAGTATTGTAGAGGTTTTTTTTTTATCAATTTCTCTGCTGATTAAAGCGGTCCTTTTCATTTATATCATTCTTAATTATTGCAATCAACAGGAAAAAGCTATACAATTTACATTTCATTGATGCAAACCATTCTTGACAATTAACAGCAAAGCATCAAAATTGGCCCAATCAAACTGCAGTTTGGTGCTGCATTTCATTAGAAAAGCTACACAATAGAAAATAAGACGGCCAGACAGATTTTATTTACAACAGATAAGAATTGTACCGCAATTGTATTTCACATAAAATCTTTTTGTTCACCCTGACAGAAGAAACTAAACTAGTTACATTTCAGTTATGTAGATTTATGCATGTACGCATTCAGTGCAGCCTTCGGTGCTTTGGCTTTCCTTTTGTTTGACTCTCAGACTTGGAGTGAGTCTTTTTTTTTTTTTTCCACAGAAACATTTGATGGCAGTCTTCAAGTTTTGCTACAAAGCCATAATAATTTAGAGGAGCAGGGAAGGAGGATCAAAGTTCCTTTGATAACGCAGATGATTGTTTACCTGCTTTCATTCAGCCACGTAGTTAATGTCAGACTTTTCTGGAACTACATTAAACCAAACAGTCATTTTAGATTTTTCATAATAGGACATCCAAAGAAAAAAAAAAAGAAACTGCCATATTTTGTTGGTTTCTTTACTGCTTGAATAATATATTATATTCAAGAAAATTACAGTTCATTTGATAGGAAAGGAAACATGATCAAAGTAAAGCTGACAGTGCACAATTAAGCATTGAATCCCTGGCCCTCAACAACCTTGTAATCAGACAAAATAGCTACAAAGTTATAACAATTTAATATCAATTATCTAACAAAAGAATCCATGTTGTGCTGAATAAATTTGTCTTCAAAGTTTCCAGTTTTGTACACGAACAAAACTAGAAAAAAAATAATTTTTTTTATTTCTTATTTGCCAAAGAGTTTTATTATGCCTTCAACAATATAGCCAAAACATTTTGATAACTGCATTACAGTGAAGGTTCAGTCAGTCATGGACTCAATAACACATTTTTCATTATGGGTAACATAACAAATTGCTTATCAATGACTGAGTAGTCTTAATTTACTAAATCAATTACCTGTTGACAGATGAGCTAAATTAATCTGTCAAAGCAGTGAGAACAAACTATGCTTAATGCTAAAATCAATTCCTGTAATCAGTAGAGCTGAATTATTAATGAAAGAGAGAAATGTTTTCCATTCCTTTGCTGGTGGTGATGGGGGCTACAGTGAGCTGAATGTGGAACAACTATCTGCTCCTGGAGGGACTTTAAAAAAACACAACTGTGATGCAACTGTAAGCAAACAGGATTCCTGCACCTGCTTAAAATGCATGTCAATTTGCTTGTTTTCAGTGAGTAAAAACATAAAAAGCTGAGTCAAGTTGTCAGCGATCTACTCCAGGCATCTAAAGTGCCAAATTGTTAGTGATTTCTACCCTTTTAAAGACATGTAACACATCAAGCATTCAGTACCAATCGTTTGTATTAAAGTTCCATCACAATGTTCCACCACATTGCATTTAAAACATTTTGCAGCATTTCCAAGTTAATACCCACTCTTAATAATGAAATTGTTAGTGTGATTCCAAATATTACAAAGATCTATTCAACTTAACACATCATTAAGAAATTGATTTTGAGGAACTGAACATTCCCATTTACTAACATTATATCATCCCTCGAAGTTATTTTGTTTTTAAAGAATTGTACAGAAACAGAGCGATAAGCTGCCTTTTTCAGTCTAATGAAGAAGAGGGATGAGAGATATTCTCATTTGCCATGATCAAGACCACAGTGAAGTCATTATGCATCTCATCATGTAGTCTCTATCATCCTTCAATAGTTCCTACTCATGGAACCCAAGTGACAAGAAATAACAAGCTCCAGTGCCCTCCACTTCTGTGAGAGCACTGCTGCAGCGTGAAAATAAGGTTCTCATGGGTTTTGACTATAAAACCTTGTAGCGTGACAGCATCATTCCACAGACCAGCCGGTCATATAAAAGAATTACAGCTCAGTTCTCCCTTTCTCGCCGAGTGCTAAAGGCCATCAATGAACACTTGAGGAGGTGGAACAGTCAGGTGTCACCTGTGGTCTGATTGCCACGGCAGAACAAAACAACAAATATGTTCAGTAATACAAAAAAATTGTTCTTAATTTTTATTTTTTGGCCTTAACACTTGGACTAAAACTGTTGCCTGTTATGCTAATTTGTGACATGGTGTTAAATTTTTCAAGCAAAGAAAAAGAAGTAAAAGGTGCAATAAAAAAATACTTGAATAAAATACCTAAGTACTGTAACAAAGTAAATGTACTTTGGATGTTTGAAGATTTAACTTTTTACAGACCTGATCCGACCTTATAATATTCTAGAACAGCGCTATTCAACTAAATTGCTCTGGGGACCACAGTTAATGCAGGCCAACAGCACAGGGGGCAGACATCCAGCAATAAAAGTCATTATGTAAATAAAACTAGTATTACAAAGATCTGTTACCTTTGAAATAGTTTATTTCACTGCATTTATTCATGAATACAACATGCAGAACCCTATGTAATAAATGTAGTGATTATAAAATAATATCAAAAACAAACACATTATGCCTCCTATTTAACAAAAATAGTTTTGACATCTCTGATTTGCCAATTTTTTAAACCAATTTTATTTTCACTTTCATAGTTTTACCTTCAACTGCTTGTAGTTTTAACTTTCTCGGATGTTCATAGAAATGTTTTTTACCAGCTTTTAGCCAAGATTCTGATGTTTCTGTAGGTATCACATGTCTATGTCTAACTAAAAGAACTTATAGGAATTAAAGTAGAAAACCGGGAGTATGGGCTTAAGAGATGAAAGAACCAATTGGCGGGCCGAACTTTGATCACTCGTGGGCCACAATTTGAATCGCCCTGTTCTAAAAGATTAAATGTAGTTATTATTTCAAAGCATCTTGATCAACTTTTTAGAACATGGTATGACTGAGGTTTCCATCTGCTGTAATGTTTCACTCAAAGATGTTTGATTACCCTGAAAGCAGGAACAGAACTGCGAGAGTTCCCCAGTCTCTCATAGGGCACTTGCACTGCAGAGAGGTGTTGGCAAAAACTCAGTGGGCTAATCTGCCTCATGAAGCACATATGGTAGCAGTGATAAACAGTAAGAACAGAAATAACTAAGTGCTTCATATGAAATAATGTAAATTTATGGCTTAATTGTATTGACACCTAAACTCAATGACTAATGTGTGGTGTGGGCAGTAAATCTGACAGTGGATGCTGGTTTATGGATGGTAGCTAGAAAAGGACAAGTAGTTACTGAGAACAATAATGCATTGAGGGATGTTTTACATTTTAATTAGATTCATCATATAAAAAAACATCTCAAAATTGCAAGGTGACTCATGATTTTTTTTCCCCCAACTCAGATTTTTTTTTTAAACATTCAAAGATTACAGACTGTGATAAAACAGCAGCAATAAATGACAGGAAAATATTACAGTGAGCGTCTGTCAACCGTAGTGTCTATACGCCCAGCAGCATCCCATAAATCTATTTCTGAGTTTCTTAGAATGTTTCATATCAGTCATAAAGTTGGGAATTTAGAGCAAATGTTGCCTGTTGGTACTTTAAATGAAATAACCACAAGTCTATATTGGGTCAGAGCAGAATTCAGAATACAGCAATTTTAAAAGAGCCTGTGGACCAGATTCTACTAACAGCTTTTTTTCCGATTTACAACCATAAATCAAAGCGTGCAGGAGAAATAGTAACCCTTGGCAGCAGTAATCTCAAAACTCAGAAGTTATACCTCCATCCAGAACACTAACGAAAAGCCTATCAAACATCAAACAGAGGAGGCAGCCAAAGATCAGAAAATAAGGCATGTCTGAGTGTAGATTTTTTTTTTAAATGACTGAGCTGAGAACACACAATAAGAATGTAATGCTGCAATCTTTTGCATTTAAACAATCCTTTAGTTCAAATAAAGATTTTTTTCAACAACTCTCCTACTTTAGAAGCAAATCTGATTAATACGCTGAAATATTTTCTATTGCTTTTCATACATAAGCTGCAGGTGAATTTCATTTGTAAACTATGATCTTGATTGTCTTACAATTGTGAAAAAAAATTGAATAAATCAAATATCACTATGTAATAGGGAACTAATGTTACTTTTAAAATAAGCGGATTGTAATTCAGTCAAAAAGAAGAAAAAAAAAAATAGAATCTCGTTGAAATCCCAAGGTACCCCCAGCAGTAATTCACATAATCTGTGATGGCACTTCTTCCTGCCACGAAAAGACCAATTTTGTTGTAGAGCAAAATAAATAAACAAAAGCAACAGAAAAACTAAAACGACAATTTTAGGCGTCACAAAATTGCTACAGATATTACAAAGTGCCTGGAACTCGTCTTGTTTTCAGAGATAATTTCCTGGTGTGTGTTAGTACTCCTGCAGGGCATGACACCATGAAGAAACAGCAGCACTTTTAAAGTATCAGTGGTTAAACAATGGTGTGAAATACAGAGAAGTGTTTTAGAATAAACAGACATACTGCAGTTTATTTTTAAGTAATGTGAAAAAAAAGTAAAAAAAACAAACTAATTAAACATTTAAAATGCCAAACAGTGACCAAACTACAACTTTGTTATCATAGACATCAACTTTTCCTGTTTCAGGCAGGTTAGAATGGTTTACATCTCTGTTCTCGACTGGATCTTTGTCAAAAAGCCCAGGAGTGCTACACTTGCTGTAGCTGACAGAAATTGGCTCAGGACTTGATTCCCTCAGAGTCCTTACTGCTTCCCTCTGTGTATTGTGCCATTATTCCCAAGGATTAGGTAATTTATGCAGCTGTTTATCCAGGAGGAAAAGCAGGATGGAGACACAAGGCAAAGAAACACAACAGAGCGGCACTTCTCAGTGATTTCACAAATGGATAGGTGATGCAGACTCCTTATGTGTACTCTAATTTAAGTCGCCCACAAGCACATACCTTATAGCCTGGTCCTAGCTGATGAATTGCAAATATCTGTGCAGGATTGAGGGCTTCACTGAATACGTAGACAGCTCCAAGCTGCCCGCAGAATACTCTGTTAGCATCTGCTGTCTCTGAAGACCCAAGGAAGCACTTATCATAACTCTAGAGGAGAGATGGAGAAGGAAAAAAGCCTATAACATTTTATACCCATCCAAAATAGTTGTTTTGCAAGTAAAAATGGGTTTGTGCAGAATCTTATTAGTATTCAACTCATAATATAAATATTTTAAAAGAATAATAGTAAATTTAAGCTTATTTAAACAACATCTAAATTAACATTTAATACCAGGAAACATACTACAGTGAAAGAATGGAAAGAAGAAATGATCAGATTTTAAATCCTGATAAAATATATTTTTCTTTTTAGTAAACCTTGCCTGACGTCTCAGCTCTACATACAAATACAGTCTTTACACCATGTTTAAAATGTGTTACCAGAAACACTCCGTATTATAGCATTGTTTATCTGTCAGCTCAGAGCGTTTTCTGTTCACTCCATTGGTTGTGTGATCTTATTGTTAAGGCTTTATAAGCCAGTACAGATATCTTTAGAACAAACAGATAAAAATCCTTATCTAAGTGATCGTTAGGCCACGGTGTGATATGATTATTTTGCTCAGCTTCATTCCATCAGCCTTTAGATTCCCTGACCTGGTCAAAATAACTGTTTTACTCTGCCACCAATATGGTGGAAAAGATGTACAAATTAATGTGGCCTCACAATCAATTTTCTTAGGTGTTAAAAAAAAATTTTGCAAAAACTCTACCACAGAGGCTTTCACAGAAAATGCCGAAGAATATTTCATGAGCCAAACAACTGGGTGTACAGCTCCAGGATCATGCAGTCTTTGAAGATGGAGCTCATCTCTGCCAGTGCGAGTAAAAAAGCAAAGTGTTGGAACCTCAATCTGTGCACACATCAGTAAAGTCGCTGCAATTTAGCAATTTTCACCCTGCATCCTGTGACTCAAGTGTTTTAAAATCCATCTTCCACATCTAATGCAGTGTAACTGTGTGTGATTAACACAACACCTCCCGTCATATTTCCAAACTAAAATCCAGCTTCATTAAAATTAGTTTTGTTTTAATTAGCATTACTAAATATGCATGATTTTAAGATGAATTGTTACCGAAAATGGGGGGGCGGGGAGAATAGTGCTGCAGCTTGAGTCAATTCTGGTCTAAAAACATCAAAACCAGAGCAATGTGACAACATTCAGAAGGAGAACTTACATCATTTGTATTGACGTGCCATGCCATGTCTCCGTAAGAAACGAGCTGTCCGTTCACATAGCATCTGATTTCACTGTTCCTCCAGCGGCTGTAGATGTGAACGATGCTGATCATGTACCACTGAGGATGAGGAGTGACATTTAGAAGATTTAGATCAAAACATTGAGACAGGCCTCAATAATAATAAAAAACAATAAAGGTACGTTAACTAATATTCTAAAGCAAGGAATATGGTAAATGCAGAATAATATATCAGAGGAAAAGCTAACTAGAGACACATTTTTTACTTCACACAAATCCTCATCTGGCTTATTCCAGATTGAAGCAATAACTACAGCCAGAGGAGTGACTTTCAAAAATAATATGGTAAGCTTGGAAACAATGTAAAGTATGTGACTGGATGAAACTGAAAGTCTGCCAACCGAACTGGGAATTACAGAGTCAAATCTGGTCAAAGGGAAATGAAAATATTAGCAAAACTAAAAGGTCAGTAGATGTGAAACAAACATTAAACAGCAGAACCAACAAAATGTGTCATTTGAGCTAGTTTGAAAGACGTTACAAGGAAATCGAGATTAACAGCCAACAATTAAATTGAAGCTTTACATTAGAACCTTTGCATTTATTCTTATGTCAGCATAAATAACTCTTTACTCATGTTTGCTGTATTAATAAAAAAAAAAAAAAAAAAGAATCAAAGCTTCTATCCACTTGCATCAATTTTATATTAGCATTTCACTACATTAAAAAAGTAAATGAATAAATACAATTTACACACACAGAGTTTCCCAAAGTTCAATGTTAATAATAATGGATTTATTTTGTGTTTTTGGTGATTGTAACATTTAAAAATAGGTTTACTTTAAATCTTTGAAAAACAAAAACATCAGGATTTTCCCTGAACTCTGTAAAATGAAAATAATCCATAACGTTTACTGCTTAAGGTAATAGTTTGGAGTTTAGTTAAAAAAAAAAAAAAACTTAACACTAGAACATGTAGATCCTGTCCACATGTGAACAAACATCTAGCCAAAATGATCTCTTGTAAACGCTGCACCATTTCTTTAGAAATATTCTCATTTAAGTGATCACAGAGGCACAGCAAATAAAGCAAACAGTGCAGTAATTATGCCAGACCTGTATGTGGTACTATAATACTGTCACCAAAATACACCAGAAACAAGAGAGAACGTGTGGAGCAAACACAGGAAGGAAAAGAAAAAAAAAAAAACTAGGAAAGAGGAAACTAGTAATAAGACCAAAATTTTAATCCTTTTAAATCAACTTACGACTTATTGGTTGCAGTTATTTTAATGTGACACAAAGATCCAGTGTCAGTTAAACTCTGGACATTTGGACAGTTTCAGGGAAAGTATCAGAGACAGCTGAGTAAAACATACACAACTGTTGGTCTGTTAAAACTATTCTCATTCCCTGCTTTTTCTAAATGTACACTTGATGCTTATTGCGTTTTTTTTTTATGTTTGATTTTTGTAAGGTTGATTGTTCACTAAAGACATTAAAAAAATACTGGCTTTCGATTATTTAGTGTAACAATTAATAAAGTAGTGTTTTTTTTCCCTTTTGCTCCATTTAAAACAATGTTATTGTTCATCAGTTATATCAGCTCAGTGAAATATTGAACGTTTGACTGTAGTTGAACTGGCGTTCACAGGACAAACAGAAACATGACATCACTGATGTTACCTCTGTTACATTTGGGGTCTAGTTTAGCTAGAAGTGAAAACAATTTGTTTTCAAAACGTTGTGTTTAGGCCGGAGGTGGGACCAAGTCATTGTTTTGCAATTCTCAAGTAAGTCTCAAGTCTTTATCCTCTAGTCCCGAGTCAAGTCTCAAGTCAAGACATTGAAGTCAGAGTCAAGTCAAGACAGGCAACTGTCCAGCCAAGTCACAAGTCTGAAACATAATATTTCAAGTCCTTTCAAGTCTTTAACAATGTTGCAGTTATATGTTAAATGTAAATAATAAACCATGTGCTCTTTTTAAAATTTGTAGTAATCTCAAATTGTGCTGAAATGTGCAGCTTATTTTACAAAGCATATAAAAAAAATTGAAATTACACCTCTATATTGCACAGTTCAAATAAACTTGGCTGCAAAAAAACTTTAAACTATAATTTTCTATTTTTAAAAATCTGGTTAATTTGATTTGCTGTGCTGCAGCTCATACACACATTATGTACAGAGTGTTAAAAAAAAAAGATGGATGGTCTGCCTTTGTTATTACGGAAAGTGAAATTTATTAATGAGGTCCACTTAATAAATTATTTGTATTAAACTTTAGATATTGGGTAAAATAAGTCTTTTTCAAGTAAACAGGGTCAAGTCTAACTCAAGTCCCGAGTCATTGGTGTAAAAGTCCAAGTCAGGTCACAAGTCTCTAAACATTTTTTCAAGTTAAGATTAGATTAATGACTCGAGTCTGACTCGAGTCCCCACCTCTGGTTTAGGCTGTCCACACAAGAATGTATCAGTGGAGTTTAACGATTCCAGACTCCTAAAACACAAATCCCATCCCAAAGCTGAAATAATAAGTACATGTTTAGTAGTTTAAATGTGTTTACTCATAATTTAATTACCTATAAAAACAAACAGTAACATTCAAATTTATTAGGTATCAGACAAAAAAAGGGTGTTTATTTCTTACATGCAATTGGAAAATGTATTTCTTTGTTCTACTTCGTGCTTATTATTAAAGCCTACCTTCTCCTACTGGTAAAAAGACAAATCTGCTTAATTTAATACTGAAGAGACCCCAAACCATGTGACTCTCTTGTGACTGAGTGGTCATTATTTATTGGATTGCCTCAATAAGGTCACAGTGGGCTGTCTCATTTCAGCCGTCTGCACCCAGCAGTAAGGACACTTTAAAAGACAATTCATTGCTGCACAGAAGACTGAAAGCTACCTAAAGATATTTCAAAGCTGCACTAACCCACTGATGTCTGAATTCGAAAATCAATTCAAGAGGTAATTAATGCACTTTACCTCTGAAATGATTCTACAAGACAATACTTGCACTGTGACTCTTGGGATGAGGCAAATAATTGTTCAAGTGTTACATGAAGCCTCTAATTGTCTCACACGTGTGCCGAGTTAGTTTTTCAGCTCTGCGGGGAAAGCTATGCTGTGGGGATGCACCAAGCTGAATCAGGTCCCCTCCCCCCCTTTCCACATTTCCATGTGGAAGAATTCTCACTGGGTTTAAACACGATCAGATGTGCATGTAGACGCACAAGAAACACAAACTACCAACAAAAAAATTAATGATTCAAGAGAACAAAGCTGTGATCAATGTGACAAAAAGCCACTGGATGGTTTGAACACATTGGTTTGGATGATTTTAAATGATTTTTAAGCCACATACTTCAATACTTAGATCATTCAAGTTGTAAGATTTGCAGCAGTAACCCTAACATAATGCAGTTCAGATATATTTCTTCCTCACATTGCAAGGAGCCACTATGAACACAACTGTCACAGTCATTCAAATGGCTACAGAGATGTAAACATAATCCTAATCCTTGATAAACAACACACACTACCATTATATTATATATTATACAAGTCTAAATCACATGATTTCATTTAATTTAGTAAATATTTGCAAAACTGACCAGAATAGAACTTACCTTCCTGGGCTGAAAATCATACTTGACACAATGTTGAAAACCTTTTCCTTTAGACTTGAGCGATGTCACGATCAAACAGTTCCCAACAAAATGTGCAGAGTAGCCGATTCCCTTGCTGGTGCGAAAGCTGTAAAAAAATAATTTAAAAAAAAGGGGTTAAACTACATTTATTTATCTTCAAGATAAAAGGCCAAATTTAAAATGACATTGTCACTATGTAGTTATGTAAAATGTCTTTTTGCCAATGCTGCCTTAATATTTTGCAACTTGTGTACAAGTAGGGGGTCAAAATAATTTTATCAAACCTAAAATTTGCAGAAACAAAACTTTGCAAGTGAAATAAGTGAGCAACAAGAATATTAAGAGAATTATTGCCCAACAACCAGCTGAGATGTATGAACTGTGAAAATACAGTAACTGCAAATTTTGTAGGCATGAAAACAATTAGTTGGCAGTAATGACCTCACCACAATGTTTTCTGTCAATCATCACTGTGATCCTGTTGACTCCACAAGAGAAATATGATTACAGAAGCTTGAACTGTATTCAATATAAACAGACCAGCTACAGCTCACAGTGTACAGAAACAAGCAGTTCTTATTTTTTCTTGGTTTAAACTAGAAATTCTCTACACTGCTGAGGAAAACGGAAAAAATAAAAATCACTACCACTGTCTTGTGGTCTGGAGCTGTCTGTCCCCCTTCATAACCACCTACTGGAATCATCTAAAACAAACAAATGCTTTTGAAAAGGCAGGTAAGATTTTTTTTTTTTTCCCTCCCAAACAGAGTGGGGAGTTTTGACATTGCGCGAGAAGCTTGGTCCGCCTCTGAAGATACAATTCCTTTTTGTTGTTTACATGCCCCGCCACTGAGCTGCAAGACACTCGGAGCAATGCATAAACAGGATTAGCTTGGCATATCTCACCCTTTCTTGTGACAGTATGGAAAAGCTGTCACTTGAATACCAAATCTCTGCTTGGCCAATATTTCTTTTCTTCTTTTTGATCTTACCCATCAGAGAAACAACAGGTTTCTTACATGAGCAGATTAGTCCAGTCCAACATGTAGATTCTTATAAAGTGATGACATCCAGCAGATGACAATTGACCAGGTTTTTTCCTGCCAGTCAATCACACCCTTCCATCTTTATTATTCAATCTTTTTCATTGTCTTCCTAAGCTCTTTTGTATGATAAATTGTACCCTTACCAGAAAGAGCAACAGCCAGGCATCACTGCACTTTCAGGTTATTGATTTTTGCAATAATTACCCACAAGCTCCAGCAGGAGCTGGTATGTGAGCCTTCTGTGGCACTTATTCAAATTTAAATTAATACCTTCATAGTGTCTCCACACGTAGCAATCAGTGTTTCAGCAGTAATTCATGCCTCTATGAGTTTTAATCTCAATAATCACACCTTTCCCCCCTCTTTCCATTATAATTCATAACATTATCTGGGAAAATCGAGCTCTTTCACAAAACGCATTACATAAAAGTTGTCCGTTTGAGAAACGTCTGTAAAACTAGTTTAACCTTGAAAA
Organism: Cynodonichthys magdalenae; assembly: GCA_031762555.1. Taxonomy (NCBI): domain Eukaryota; kingdom Metazoa; phylum Chordata; class Actinopteri; order Cyprinodontiformes; family Rivulidae; genus Cynodonichthys; species Cynodonichthys magdalenae. The sequence goes on along the minus strand of JARVJO010000330.1, from coordinate 20,312,992 downwards.
ACAAGATGCAGTCATAAACTGCTAAGATGAGAAAATCACTGTTAGTCACAGAGTGTCAGACGGCGTAGTGCTTTGTCAATAAAGCTGCTATTAGCTTCACAGGCCTGTGCAGGAAGAAACACAACAGCAACATAAAATACGGAGCACAAACCTATGTCGGCGAGCACTCACCAGTAGAGATATGGTTTGTCCTTGTCGACACTGATATTATTTAATGGATCCATTCTGAACCAGGTGTTGAATGTAAACCCATTTTGATAAGGCCACTTAGCAATAGGAGGTAAAGCAATTGCCTAGGACAAACAGGATAAAAGAAAATATAATGAATCATCCAAACATATGGGACAGAGTGCTGTTTGAAAAACCCTCACACTAAGTATTTAGAGGGTAAATTTTACAACTAGACCACATAAGTCAAGGTAATCAATGCAGGGGTTTAGACTTATAGGACAATAAAATGTAAATAAGGATCTAAATCTAAAAAGTCTTCATGAGGGTACGACTGAAAACACCAATTCATAAACAATACTTATTAAAAAAAACATCTACATTGTAGCAACTTGTTTTATGCTTAAAATAACTGATCTGATGTTAATATATGATTTTCCAAGTATTACTGATTTATTAATCGTTTTTCCTTCACATTCTAAATATTTTATTGTGAAAAGTATCCAGTCTTTTACGATTAAACTTTTCTTTGTTTTCTGGTTGAGTATTTGAGTAAATTAGCCATTAATCTCCAAAGAAAAAATATAAAACTATAAAATGACACTTAACTGACTTTGCATATAAAAATTGCTCGGAACAAGACAAACAAAGCAAAAGATGTTCAGATCTTCAGGAATCCTTTTTGCTAAATTTAAAAGAATTTTAGTTGTAAGGTTTGTTTTGGTAACAATATAAAATCAATGATTTTCAAATTAGTCATACAAATAAACTGCAAGTCTTCATTATAGTTTTAAGCTGTATAATTTTCACCCACACCATCTCAGAGAGCAGAGGGAAAACAAAGGTTAAACATTGAAGAAACATGATTGTAAAAGTTGTTTTCTCATGGTATTCTGAAATGGACAGTAAACTGTAGCGAGGGTTGGCTTTAAAAAGGTACTTATTCCAAAGTTATAAAAGCCAAAAAATAAAAAATAAAAATTATTTGCCCTTATTGATAATAGTCAATGTTTCCCTAAATTAAAATTTGTAAGCAAAACTTGCGACCAGATGCCAACATTTGTTCACTCAGACAAAGCCAAAGTGCCAATCTGAAATACGTGAACAGTTGATCAGTTTCATATAAATGGATGTTGAAGCCAAAGGCAACAGGGTGAAATTGTAAATCGCAGGTTCATGATTACTGATAGCTCCACTTGTTTGTGACACTGAGCTGATTTATGCTGCTGCAGGTAAACTGCTCTGGTCATGTGTTTGTAGATCAACTCAGTTTGGGCCTTTCAGTCACAGAACTGGACACTCTTTAAATATGCTACAACTAAAAAAAAACTAAAAAAAAAACAACAACTACTACTAATCTGCCACACATTGACCAAGAAAAAAACAAAAACAAAAAAAGAACAAGCCAAGTTAAATTTTTGAAACAGATTTTACATTTACCAAATAAATGTATAAGAGTGCTTACTGCTGCGCTGCGACCAGGAAAGTTGAAGAAGACATCTGGACCGTGTTTCTGAGGCATCTGATTCAGCACAGACAACATTTTTACTGCATGCTTTGGCTGCACAGGAGAAACGGTTTGAAAAGAGGAGGAGGAAAAAGAAGAGTCACGCTCATGACTGATGAGACTGAAAATATTCAGGTACTTTGTGCACTTATTCTGCAGTTAGTCAATTAGTGAGCAAGCCCCAAACAGATCTATGTTGATGGATTTTTGGAAGCAACTGGAATGTCAGCGTCAAACAATCCGACTCATGTCCACAGCCCACGATTCTAGAATCACTTAAATCACTTACCCAGAAGCTTCCTTCTCCTTGTAGCATGCTGAAGAGCAGCTTCAGTTCCTTCACTGTGATGCTGTAGCTGGATAGTACCCCCAACATCTCCACTAGCAAATCTTACAGATCAAGACATCACACACACAGGCAGAAACACACCAAACAGAACAAAAGACAACAACAAGAGAAAAGCAAAGACTATCATAAAATGTAGCTGCATTTTACAGATATCATAACTCATCCACGTTGCAGGAGATCCTCGTGGGGAAAAGAGCTCAATGCTGCTCAACCTCTGAGATATGATTTCACTTTAGTTCGAAGCCCATTGTCTGTGAAATTTCATTACATCAAGCATTTCTGCTGGAGGGTGACTAAATCAACGTGATATCTCTATAGTAAACAGCTTTCACTTAAGAAGCACGACTGCAGAGAAATGCATTTTTGATTCAAATATCAAACATGATTAACATAAAATAACCTCTTTGAAAATTTCACTTTAAATGTTCCTGATTTCAGGAGAAAAACTGTGCAATGATCAGTAGATACATAAACATTTTACAAAGAACAAACTGAATGTTAAATATAAAAGAAATGGTCCATTTCTGTTCATGATTGTGCAGATTACAGCTGCCACAGCTACTTTGAAGCACAAGAAAAAGGCTAAGCCCCAAAGTTTGAGACTTCATTTTATGAACACAATCCTTTTAGTCTGAAGCATAACAGAATAAAAGACTGAATGACAAAAAGTAACTCCAAACCAGCATAACTGTAGCTTATCCTTAAAGCTGCAGTAGGGAGTTCTGAGAAAATTGTGGACTTAGCTGGAAAAAAAAAAAAAAAAAAAAAAAAAAAACAAAAAAAACCTTACATGTCCCACCCCCTTCCTCTCTGCTGCACTACAGCCCCCTCCATATGTAATCCCCCATAGTGGAGCAAGCTAGTAAGCGGTAGGGCCAGCAGATAAACAGCCATGGCACATGCAGAACTCTCAGAAATTGCCAGTTTTACTGTAACTTCAGCTTGTTTCTCTACATTTAGGACAGCTGCAGCACACAGGCAATCTTGACCATGAGTGACGGCACATACTGTGCGGGGTTAGAGTGGAAGCAGTGTACACACGAGCATGATTGACATCAATACGACAAGGCCCATGGTTCTGATTGGCTGTTTCTGACAGGGAGACGTGTATTTCTGCAAAAGGTAGTTGGACCACTGGGAGGAGCCAGAGGAGCTTTCTTTTTTTACATATCCGTCTCATATTCTACTGTCAGGGCATAGTGACAGTTTTAACAAATGTTTAAAATATAATATTTATTTAAAGTTACTTACTGCAGCTTTAAATTTTGACCCATGTCTTGAGATTTATATCCAAAGTAACACATTTAAAATGCAAATATGTTTTTTTTTTTAATACAAAGTATCATACCTGCAATCATGTCATCGACTGAGCTTATTCTGAGCAGCACCTGTTGAATGACTCCCACTTCAGTGCTCGTTTGTAGATTTCTAGCGCTTTTTCGAAGAATGGCAGTGAACATGCTCCAGATTTCAGCCTGGCAGGTGACATCACAGTGCTCCAATAGCTCCAACATGCAGCCAATGCTTTCTGCATCTTGAATGATAAAGTTTGTCTCCAGGTCAAATTCACCACCCACCAACTGCAAAATGAAAGGAGACAGGTAGGAAATGTAAAAAAATAAAGACTCATTTGTTTACAAGCTGCATATTGGATAATTTACATTCTGTGGTTTGTTACTGTAATGCCTCTGGATGAGGGCACTTTGGACTGTATTAGTCATAAATCTGAAATTTGTTCTGTTTGATCTGGATTTCAGGAATGAAACCTAATAACATTCTTACATAAAATGTTCCAGCTCACTGCTCTAATGGAGGTGCAAGACGCAACTGGAGATCTCTTATTTAAAATGGTCCTAATGAGAATTTAAGCATCCATGACAATAAAACTGTCTGGTATTTAATGAAAAAAAAAAGGAGAATTGCATCTTTACAGTTTCTTCTCTTACATTTAAATTACAAATGATAATCTTTTTTAAAGAAAGCAGGAAATAATCAATGCTGCACTTTTTCCAAGACCAAAAAGCATGAAATTAGCTCTCTAAAGAAGTGCACAGTGTACATGAAAGCATTGTGAAAACAACTTGCTGGTGGGCATCAAAGCAAGGCGGCAGCAAATGGGCCTGGAACCCCACAGCACATTACTGTGACTGACAGGTAATAGCGAGGTGAAAGTAAAAGCACTGCAAAGTACTCCGAGACTAGTCCAGTGCAGTAAAAATCATGCTTTGCCTCAACCTCATCACCAGGTCTTCAGGCTGGTGCAGCAAATATAAAGCTAGAAATAATAAAACAAAACATATGTTTTCTTTTTTACACTTTTAACCTCAAACATATCAATTCTACTGCTATTAATACTATATGTAATTCCATTTGCAAAACATAATTTTCTATCTTATAGCAATTGTTTACCTGTGTGTGCATGATAACATCCGTAAAACAGAAAAAGATAAAATAATTATCAATACTTAAAAAGAGTATAATTAAAACTATGCTGCAGACTTTACAACTGCTAGTTTGGCATCTTAAAAAGTCATAAGGTGAAATTGTCTGAAAGAGCTCAGCTGCCAAAATGTGGAGAAAACTCATAAAATTAAAAGGGAGGGTATTTTTTTTACCTTTATCCAGGTAAACTGTTTGAGGACCCCTTCTCATTTACAAACATGACCTGGCACACAGTTCTATTCAACATCACAGTGATATAACCATGTTTTGGAAGTCCCTAGATCAACGTCAGCGGGCTGACTGTTCATTTGCTGTAGTTGGTCCAAAAGTATAGAATTTATTACCTTTTGAGTTGCATGCGATCAATGACCTATTTTTGTTCAAAGCTAAAGACACATTTATTTAGAACTGCTTTTAGCACATTGTATCACACTGGTATTGTTATTTTTCTACCAATGTTAGTTTTTAGTTTAGATTTTTATTACTGAACTAATGGAAAACACTTTGGTTCATTAGTCATTGTTGTGAAGTGCTATAAAAATAAAAATGTGGTTGATTGATTGATGGATGTTACCTTCAGTTCTTATGAAAATGCTGTAAATATCAAAAACAAATTCAATTTTGCATCTAAACTACTTGAAATTGGCCTCTGTCTCTTTAAGAACCTCCTACTGTTTCTAACACTCCCACTTCGGCCTATCACCACAACACCTCATGCCGTTTACAACCTCTCTTAGGAGTGTTGTATTTTGCTGTAAAAAAGAACAAACATCATACAATATTGGTTTTGAAAAATGGAATCTCAGGATACAATTAAACCTTACCCAAATCCACATCATAGTTCTGATACCACAAAGTGTGTGTTTGTAGCCCAATCCTTTTTAGCGCAATAATTGTAAAAATGACAGTAACAATATCTGTAACAATGAAAGTTTGCAGCTATTAACAAATGTATCAATCAAATGACATAAGGTAGGTTCAATGATCTAACAAACTGGGTTCAGTTGATCTTAGATCAGACCAATGAATCTAAAACAAGTTCATTTGAAATGTTTTGGTAAAAGCGCTGCAACAAATAATTTACCACTGGCATGTCAAACAAGTGGACCACCTACACACACTTGTTTTATGTCACTTTAATTAATTACACACAAAAATCACAGAGAACATAATTAAAACCCCTCAGCTGAATCCAGAGAACATTGGTTCCATTTCCTTTTTAGGAATTAAAAGTGGCAAAACTGTTTGTGTGCACGGTTTTGTTTGTCCACACCACCACATAGGGTTGTAATAGTTCATTTTTCTGGTTGGGCGTCTGAGGCGTTTCATAGGTTTATTGTCAACAACACAGAAAAGTTTCTCTTGTTACAACCATTCTGACATTTACACATGAACACATACAAAAACTGTAGGAGAGACATGAATTTTGAACTGAACGTTTTTTTACTGCTATTGTTCCTGATGACATTATTCACATACACATCACAATCCTAAGTAGTAATGTGTTATAAAAAATTCACATACCAGAATAATATTCAGCTATTATGTTACAAAAGGTAAATAAAAACATTTAAGTTCTGATCGCAAGCTTAAGTTGAGAGCTAAGCTTAAGAGGCAAACAAGCATTCAATGCACAGTTGGAATATTATTTTCTGTGATACATTCCCCCTAATATATTTAAATGACCAGAATAAGAGACAGTCTGTTTACGCACTGATCAAAAAATCATAATGTCTTTATTATCATTAAAAAAGGAACTCGTGACATAAAACAAATACTGCAAGCAGATTTTTACCATATGCAACTACATAAGAAAAGGTTATAAGATGTCTTTTACAGTAACTGTTTCAGAAGTGTACTGGTTAACATTTTTAGACTAGTAGCCACTACTGCAGGTTTATAAGAATCAATTAAGTCTGTTCCCTCCACTCCAACCCAAGCAGCAACCCATTTGTGCGTCATTGCCATGGAGGCCACAGACTTAAAGCCATCAAAAAATCCCTCCAATTTCCACTGCCTCTGATTAAGCCGCAGTTGAAGGCTTGCGGTCGTCATGGTGACCATCAGCAAAGATAGGACTTGAGATAGTTTCCAAAAGGAGCCTATGGTGGGCTTTAAATTGGGTAAAAATAAATACAAGTGATGTCTTATTCACAGAGACTGCTGGTGGGAACATAAAAAACAAAAATCTCTTGGAAACAGATGTTCAGAAGAAAATTGTCTCCGATGACGTTCTTTATAAACACTGGTTTTTGAGCTGGAACGTATTCCTTAATGATATTACACAAATTATATTTTTAAAAGTTGCAGTATGTATCATTATTGACAGCTTTAATAAAAAAAAAAAAAACATTTATATCATGTCAAGACAATGGAAACTATAAATGTTTTTTTTTTTTATTATTGTTGCTTTTAAATTAAGGGAAAATGAGTTATATCCATCCAAATGAACCAAAATAACTTGTTCTTTCAAAAGAACTATTAAAAGTTGAAGGGCAAAATAATTTTCACAACAGAATACTAATGAAAATCAAATGAATACGTAGGAATTGAAGCACACAAATGTAAAGAGGAAGCAATAATGAAATGACCATTCTGAAATAATGAAATGGCCATTCTGTAGCCAAGTGCTTTGCAGCAGCAGAGCTTCACAGAAAAGGAACGCAGGGTAATAAACTCTTTGGAATATACAATGACTGTGGCATCTTCTTTGCTATCAGTCCAGAAAATTTGTTTTAGCAGGAATCAGGCAGTGACCAATCATTGTGTGCTTAACAACAATAAAAAAGCATCATAATAAAGCCCTCTGTTGGTTTTAAATGTCAGAAAATGTTGAAACATTTTCAAAAATCTTGCATCTGAATAATATAAATAAACAAACACTGGGGACTCAGTGCTTAATTAACCTGACAATGTATTTTTGACTATTGTATATTAACTTGAAAGCTCCAAACGTCACCACATGCTCATATCCTCCGTCATGCCAGCAATAACAAACAAGACCGGTGTATCGCTAAGTCACATCAATCACACTCACATGTACTATAAAGTTACAAATGCTCATATTTCATCTTGCTAAAAAAACAACAAGGATAGAGGTTTTCATCACAATCAGGAGGGCAGTACTGTATCAAAAAGTTAGACAGGTGAGTGGACATGAAATACCCAACCTTCTATTATACCCACTGCCTTCTGTCTGACACCTGCAGCATCTCTTGGAAACTAAAACTCTGCAGCTTCCAGACAGAAGCCAGCTGGTATGTAGGAATTTTTGGGTACATCAAATGCCACATTGACACCCATATGCCTGACAGTGGACAAATTCATCAACACTTCTTTTCTTGCAGTCTAGAGAACAGAATGCTGTGTTCTTGGAAATGGCACATACCATAAACTTTAATGTCATGCAATAATTACAGCCTATGTGCGTACAATATGTGGTGGAAATTCTGGTTTAAATTGATTCAAAGAAAGAAGGCAGGAAGTGTTCACTATTTGACTGCATTTCCATAGAGATTAGCATAAACCTACCAGCAAGCACTGGGAGATGTGGGCAAAATGTGACTTGAATTAATAACTTTGTGCATGTGACTGGACTGTGAGTGAGACATCAGGAGCAGCGGTGTATTGTTTATGATAATGCTGTTAAACATTTAAAGATGACAATGTTTATGTTGCACAGAAACGTGATGCTTTCAGAATACAGATGAGTTTAACAAGCCCTCAGGAAGCTGGAAGCGAAAAGTGTTTTATAATCAGTCATGTCAAACAGGGAGCTCATCAGCAAGCATGCTGTTAACAAAGCTATGTTGTATTTCTTCATTTTATTATTCAATCCTTCATTCAGTTGCCATACCTGCTGCCTACATATAGAGAATCACAAGGTAAACTATCTCGGATAAAATTCAAGGAACACAGAATGGACAGATCACCTCTTTACTACAGGGCAAACACAGAAACAAGTAACCAAGCTCATCCATACCATGATATGCCAATTAAAAACACCAATTAATCCAATGAGTCTTTGAACTGCAGATAAAAGTCCAAGCAGCCAGCACAAACCCACACAAACAGAAAATGCAAACCTTCGACAGAAAGACTCAACAAAAAGGAACGAACACAGAATTTTCTTGTCATGACGCATGATGCATAACCATGTCATCTTTAACTTTAACAAATTATTTATTATTTATACTAGTCTTGTTAGAGTCAATCTGTAAAATGTTATTTTATTTAGTAAAAGCCTTGTAGTTTCCTTTATTCTATGTAAATCACTTGTTTAGAGGTTTAGCAACAACCCAGTTTTAATTCGATTTATTGGATGGATGGTCATAACAGTTAAAGAACGGACATTAATATCCTGATTTCTTGCTACTGAATATGCTTGTTTTCCATGAAATAAATGAAATGGTGCACAATCTGGGACCCTCTGGCATAACTGGGAATCATGGTCTGAACTGCCGATGCATTACATTTTCACTTTGAAACAGAAAAACTAAAAGACCAAACCATACACAAATTCAGTGTCCAGTGTTTGTACAAAAATGAAAATATTAAATATTTTGTTGTTTTCTAAATGTTTAAGAACTAAAGCCGACAGATTGACTCTGATTTTTTAAATCAGGAACTGAAAACTTTTGCTGTTGCAAAAGATCAATCTTAGATGTAGTTAAAACAGTTCATTTAGTCATCAGTCATAAAGTCCTTCCTTTACCTGAGTTGATATCCAATCTGTGCTGCTTGAGTTGTTTGATACAGCTGCTGATATCCATCAGCAGGAACAATCAGCTTTTGTATCTCAACTGTCCTGGAGTCCAGCCTGAGATTAAGAAGCTAAGAAAAGACAGGCGGCCTGCATTATTTCACATAGAAGGCTTGTAGAGTGGAACATGAGCCAATTCGTTCTCTGAGTGGATTTTATTAACACCCCAGCTGACAGCACAACAACAGTCTTATAGAGTTCACTGCTTCTAGGGTGGAAGGGAGGGATGGGAGGGGGACTGCTGCGCCTTGGTGCACTTAAAAGTGGGGGTGTGCAGCTGAAAGAGGGGCTGTGGCAACAAAAGTGAGACATGCTGTGCTGACTAACAGTCAAGAGAACGAAGTCAAGAAACCAAGATTGTGTTTGTAGTCTGTGCTTCTGTCATTAATGTGGTTTTTATATGAAAGACTAATTTTTGTTTTGTAATTTTAATCTTGGGCAAAGGTATGTAATAACAAAAACATGCACAAAAGTCAGAAATGCAGATATAACAAAGAAAAGCAAAATATATATTTTTTCAGTTGACATACTACTAATATTGTACTTCTGGCTAAGAAATAAAATTCTCTGTTCCGAAACTATGTAATAATCTGAGTTAGTTGAGAGACGGCTGAGAAAACAACATGTCTGAGTCCTAGATGCAGCTGACAAAGAGCCGTGCATTTCCTCATCTGATCTTCAACTCACCCGTGCACAACACAATGACCGTGCCTCAGCAGAGATCAAATGGGCCTCGTATATTTCATTTTAATCCCAGAGAAGTTTACAGCTGCATTAAAGTCCCTTCCTCTTCTCTCTACCACATAATAAAGAGCATCTGACATTTAATTTATACAAAAAAAACCACGAGTTTCTTGTAAATTGCCAATTTTTTCAGTGTCAAAACTTATAAATCTACAATAACACTGACTAAAGTAAAAGTCAAACATCTATTTTGTCTAAGGACCATGAAAATGTAGTTCTACCTGGAGACCTTATTAGACAAGAAAAAAGTTATTTGTCCTTTATTTTCTGCCCTTTAAATAATAAATGACCCACATTTATATTGTAATTACTGGAGTTTATCCAGTTTCTATAAAGTGCTTCATGTGTGTATTGAACAAACACTCAGCTTTGTTTTTGACAGAGCTGTTTACTAACTACATACATTTACTTTACAGTACTTAATTTGAGGATTTGTAAACACTTTTTTTTTTTTTACTATAACTCTTACTTTTAATGTGTTACATTAAAAATGTAAAAATTATACTTTTACTTCATTACTTTAAAATTTAACAAGTTCCAAATTTAGATTTCGACAAATCAACATTAAAGAAGTTGTTTAGTACTTTTACTTTCCAGTTTATTGTGAGCAGTTTTATGACTTTTACTAAAGTATTTTTCTTATCAATTAAGTTAAAGTTCTTTATTCAAGCATATTGAAGCAGACTAGAATTCAGTGTTTGGTCCTAAAAGTGTTCTCGATCAAACGAGTCTTTAGATCGATAAATGAGCCCTTTACATTATGTCAACAATTAGGCCTCCACTATTTTCTAAAATGATTTTGCTTACATTCATAAAGAATTTTATATCAAAAGTCCCCTTAACAAAATTGAACAATCCTGTGATCAAACAAAGAAATCATATAGGCAATAAAAACAAAATACAACCTGGATGTTTAAAGCTCATCTGACACAGTAACTTCAAAAACAGTGAAAACACATCCTGTTTTTCATTTACTTTCAAATTTCAAAAAGCACCAATGTCACAGTTTTTCTGATGGAAATTATGCTAAAATAATTAGGTTTCATCCTGCAGGATGATTTCTATGCTCATGTTCACATAATGTGATAAATTATGTTTTGTGTTCTACAAACCACTTACTATATCAGGATCAACTGATTTGTTTTCCCCAATTCAAGCCAACTGCTATAATACATTTTTCATATAAAAGTTTCTGAGGATGTTTTTGAGGTAAGCTGCCAAAGGAATGAATAAAAGTAACAGGAGGAAAAATAACACTGCTGACAGTATTTGAGGTAGATGGGGTCATCAGAACAAAGGTTTGCAGTTAAAAGATTTTTTTGGTTAGATACAAGTTAAATCTCAAAAGCCATGGGATAAATATAGGAAAAACCTAAACATACATAACAGATGGCTTGTATTTAAATATATATATACACACACAATTTAATTTGTGCTTGTCAGAAAAATGATCAAATTTTAGACATTGTTGAAACACTTGAGTTAAACGGATAAAAGCAAACTAGGAGGTCCATTCAGACTTTCTACATCTTAAGGCTAAGTGACAAATTACTGTTGTGATAAAGAGGCAGCTGCACAGAGATTCCCTGTGCTCCAATCCTTTCGATAAGCTGAATGTCTGGATTTCAGCTCTGAGAACAGCTTCCTTCATGTGAAATCAGGAGAGATCAGTACCACACGTTTGACATGCCAAACTGACAGGTTTAACTTTGTAACATCTAGTTCTCACTCTCTACTTCCATGAATGTGTAAATGCTTTTATCTGGTGTCGTCTTCACTTTTACTCACAACTTGTCAGTTTCAAGCCAACCTCAAAACCAGCAACCGGAAATGGGGATCAAAGCCAAATAATTCAGGTCTGTTTGCTTTTGAAGGGCACATATTAAAAGACAGAAACCATTTTGTCTTTATTCCACTAATTAATCACACGTTTTACCTCACCACACTCATTTTGGATTCACACTAACTACCCCACTGAGTCTAAAGAGAAGAAAAACACCCAAAGCCTTGCTACTTTTCCAATCTCTTACTCACAGCTCGTCTTGTGACAATACAGACCTTTTTTGCAATTCTGATGGGTTGTATCATGTGGTCGTTCCTCTGATCCCTGCAGTGCTTGGAATTGTCAAACAGAAGAGGAGCTTGCCTCTCCACTCCACATGGGAAAAGGGAGGAAATTAAAAAGCTTTCTTGCAGTAAATATACTTGGCAAAGTGAAAAATAACCTGTGCAATATGAACTAAGCTACTGCGACACACGGCTCAGTAAATATGAATCTCACAAAACAGTTCATCAGTTTGGATAATAAAAAAAAATATATAAAGAGAGAAGTACATCTGTTGTGGTTTTTATTTGCAAAAATCTTACAGGCCCAAGATGGACATTGCAAAATTACATTCTCATAAGAACAAAATTAACCTATTTCCATGTGCCTTATTTAACAAAACGTCTCGGTGCAGAAACACGATGGGGAAAACTAACGCACCTTTACAATTTCTACTGAAAATGAAGCAAAAAGGTGGTTCTGATCAAATACACTTGATCGCATGCAACTGTGACAACCTCTATAAGTTTAGACATTTTGACAGGTTGCTTGTCTGGAGCATTCAGATGTGAGTTAACCAAATGGAAAGGCAGAAATAATGGTCTTAGGGAAGTACCTGTTGCTGCAAATCAGTCAAGGATGGGAACAAAAAAAATAAATAAACTTTTGACAATTTGGAGTCAATCAGGTGAAAAATACTTAAGACTGTTTGCAACCTCCCTAAAGTGAAAATCATAGCAGGCTTACCCTGACATGAGTCTAATAAATGCTTAGACACATGGCAAAAACTCCAAAAGTTCAATCTGTACAGGTTTTAGATGCTTTTATTAACACAATAAAAGAAAAAAACATTACAACTAAGGAAAGATTATCCATAAGACTATTGTGTTTGGAACAACGTATGGAACAAGGTCCTTTAAATAGACAAAATTATAGTAGAGCTATTTTGGGGATAATTCATCCCCAAATGGCTCCATTATGGTCCTTTAGACAGACAAGACCAGAGTGAAGCTATTTTGGGGATAATTCATCCAATCATAATTGTCTGTTTATTCATACACAAGTCCCAGAGTCAAAAGGTCCAGAAAGGAAACCAAACATCCAACATCTCAACAACACTATCCAGCTACTCTTGGAGATCCCAAAGTGTTCCCAGGCTAGAAAGAATATCCAATCCCTGTAGAGAGTTCTAGGTCTATCCTGGGACCTCCTTCCAGAGGGATGTGCCTAGAAAACATTCACAGGAAGGCACCCAGTATGCGTTCGTATCACGTGCCCAAACAACGAGAGCTGACTCTTTTTGATACAGAGAAGCAGACTCTACACTAAGCTTCCCCTGGATGATAGAGTTCCTCACATTATCCCTTGGGCTGAGCCTGACCAACCTATGAAAGAGCCCATTTCTGCTTCATGTATCAGGGATTTTCTTCTAGATCAGGGTTGGAATGCAGACAAACCAGTAAACTGATAGCTTTGTCTTTGTCATGATTCACAGCACCAAACATACTAACACAAATAACAATGTTTAAGCTAAAGACAGTCATTCAAAAAGACAAATAGCTCAAGACAGAACACATCTACAACAATGGCTAATTGAAGAGGAAAAATTAAGATGTGGGTATGGCTCAGTCAAAAGTTTAGGTCAACTACTAATACCCTCAATTACCTAAATCAATGCTGTACAATAGACTGGACAAAAGTCCTACCAAAAAATGATTGATAAGGTCATTTGGAAGGCATTTACTTTAGGCATACATAGCTGCTAAATGTGGTACGGTAGATTATAAAAAAAAAAAAAAAGAAAAGCTAAAGCGCTGATTAGCTTGACTAAACAGAAATGTGTGTTTAAACATATTAAGTTTGTCAAACCTGAACTCAATACATTTATCTTGTGCACACATAATTTTGTTGAGTAAATTTAACACTCGTCCTCCTCTTTGCATTCTGACGGAGTTCTTTTTTAATAGATAATGGGCCTGAGCAAAATGTCATGTTTTGTTATTTAAAGATCAATTTATTTAGTTTAAAGTTCTGATAAGATCTACATGTTTTATGTGACTACTAAAACGGTTGTGCTTAATTTTCCACTGTATATAATCCTATAATTAAGGACAACAAATAATTATTTCTACTTCATTGGGCCCATTAGTTATGGAACCTTGGGCTTTTATTAAATCTACTGGCTTTGAGATGTAATCTGCTTGAAATAAAACTGATATTTGAAAAATGTTATGTGACATCTACATGGAATAAAGCTGGCAGTTGGAGACAGTTTAGATTTTTTTTTTACAATTGTATGTGTGATTAGTCTGCACAGTTGTCTCCCACTGAACGGGACTGTCAGAAAATAAAATGCCTTCTTGATATCTTGTATACCACAAAGCACTGCCAAGCAGATATACAGTAGTTGCTGTTAGTTTCCATCAAGAGGAGTAGAGAAAGGTCTAGTGCTAATATAAACATGTCTTGCTTGATGGAGGGGAGGAAAGTACACCGCAATGCAGAGACCAGACGCAGAGACGGAAAACAGAAAGGCTTGAGATGAACCTTCACGAGGAAAGAACAGCAAAAGATGAAAAGGGTATGACAGCTGAGAGCTCTTGACTCAGACCTCTCCAGATCATCAAAGTGTCACTGCTCTTACCAGGCTCGGACTGAGACATGATGTCCTCTAGGTTAAAAATGGGGATCGGTATGCAGGTCACAGAACTGAGGAGGGGAGATGAGGAAAGTAGTGAAGATAGTCTAGTGTTTACTGCAGCAATTCCCCATTTCCTCTGTGTGACCACAACACTAATGATGCTGTTCCCTCGCAGACAATTCATCACCTTCTGACAGCAAGCCATACTAGTTTTCTTCACAAATCTGCGAGAATCTACTTGAGGTTCGGCACGGAATTTACAGCTCTCTGCCTTGAATTGAATTTAAAAAATGAAATTAAAGAGGCTTTTGCTAAATAAATTAATTTAGAGTTCTACAGTTAGAAAACTGAATAAATATTTAGATTCATGAAATAAACACCTGTTGTCATACAAGCTCTCCGAGCACAAAGCACGTGCATCAAAAGCATCTTTTTGTTTTTTTCTGGACCATTATTTTAATTCATTCCTAAATCCTCGCTCTGGGCATGTACATTTAAATCCTTTAACTTCTTTTTCCCCTCTCTTTTAAATGTATTCATCAATAACACATTGACACAAGCCAGTTTATAAAGCATGAATAAAAACTATGTTAAATTTGTGTTAACATGGTGCAAACAAAAACTGTTCAAAGTGCAATCATTCTAAAAGTGTGCAGAGTCAGCGTATCTCCTAACTTTGCAGCAGTAACTTTTAAAAAGTATTCAGCAACACAAATCATAGAAACAATGTAAAAAAATTATAAAACTGTTGTTGTAATTAAGGGGCAAACAAAATTTGTTTAATAATGTGCCATCTTTCTAGTAAGTGTGCAGCATGCCTTATGCCATTTGTCAGGAGTAACAAAAACAGGGATGTAGCAGGTGATTAAATAAATCAGGACTCTGGCTGTTTGCATCATTATGTTCTAGATTATTGTTAGCAGGCTCTAACAGCAGTGGATGAAGGCAATTAATGAGAGGTTCAAGCTCATTATAGACACCTTTGTAGCAGGAGCAAACAGAGATATTTGCATATTCGTGCAGCAGCCACTGGGCCAGAGGATTGTTGTCTTCAGTTGCAGGTATAATAATGACTCTTCATGAGGACTTCAAAGGATCACAAAGTCAAAGACATGCATGCTGGTGGAGTGACGGAAAGAAAAACCTGTTTTGTCCTTTAATGCTTTTAATGACGGGGACATTGATTTAGTTACTCCAGGATGCCACATATGCTCACTCTCTTTGTTTAGCTTCAGCTAAAGCCGTGTCTCACTGGGCTGTGACTGACAACAGACAGTCTCCCAAATGTCTCATATCATATGCATGCTTTCTCAGTTTTCATGTGTGTCGCACGGGTTCACAGTTTTGCAAAGACTTTCAGAGAAAATTTTTTCTCAAAGTAGTTTGACTTGTTCTTACGGTGGAGTATTAGGGCCACACAACAAGATTTTTTTTATTATTATTACGAGAATAAAGTCGTAATATTACGAGATTAAAGTCATAATATTACGAGATTAAAGTCAT
>JARVJO010000330.1:20247740-20283138 GCA_031762555.1 Cynodonichthys magdalenae | reverse complement strand
TGTTTCCATTAAGCAAATTTATTTTCGAAATTTTAATTTGCGCATTTTCATGGTCAATGGAAACGCGACTACAGGCACTTTAAGTTTGAGTCCTCTGGGAACTCGAGCGTTCTGCAGAGCTTCTTAGCCGTTCCCAGGATTGTGTTCTTCAGGACAGAAATCTATGAGGATGTTCCTCTGTTGGAGCATCTCCTCCACTTTTGGGGTCAAAGCATAAAGTGCTCTGATGAGCACTGGAAACACTGGGGCCTTGACTTTCAACAACTCCGTTTCCTCTTTCAGCCTTTGGTATGTGTTACACTTTCCTCCTGATAGTCTTCAAAACAAAAGGGTGAAAATGCAGAGACTTCAGTGTCTGGTTTACCCCCAACATGGAGAAATATAGCACTACAGGTGACAGAGGAACAGCTCGTCAAAATGAAAGCGACTAGGGCATAAACGAAAACATACTTAAAGCAGGACCAAGCCATCAACAATGTCCGCTTTGTCAGGCATAATACAATAATCAGCACACATCATTAACGGTGTAGTGGCTCATGTGCCAGAGAAAATGGCGAATCTGTCACTTTCTTTAATATGAACCGCATGTCTTGTAGGACACAAGTGGAGTGGGTTACATTTTCTTGCCTGTGTTCTGTCTCTGGCAGTGGTAAAGAAAAAAGAAATTGATATGAAAGCAAGGAGTGACAGAGAACACGACTCTGTATTTGAATAAATGCACTACTCTAATCATTGTTTGGTTTCCCTTCTGTCATTGAACACAATACATAAATGTGTGGCACAAAATTAACTATGTAGATGTTTTCTTGTCCCCCACTCCTCAGTTTGCAAGTCAAATTCTAATTCTATCCACCGCACTTGCCTCTATCCTTCTCATGTTTGTTTCTTTGTTGTTTGTTTGGAGTGAGCTGATCCTTGTTCCAAAAAGACCAAAGGCTGTCTAATCTTTAAAATGAATTTAACAAAATGATCAGATGAGACAATCTTAAAAAAATAAAAAAAAGTCCTTTCCCAATTCCATTATTTAAAATACTACACAACTTTTGAAGACACACAAAGCCATCCTGCATGAAAAATCCTCACATGAAAGCATCTAAGAATTATTATGAGGAGCCATTTCTATTTGCACAACATAGATGAAAAAGTAAATAAGTTTTTTTTGTTTATCTTATATTAAAAAGAAAAGCTACATCTTGCTCTTGGAACAACAAAAAGTCTGCAGACTCATGCACTAACATGTCATCTCAACGAGGCAGCGGAGACGCCACAGAGCACAGGAGAGTTCAACTGCATTCGAGTGCCTTTACTATTCAGCACAGTCAGCTTCACTGGACCCCAAATCAGAAGTTCAAAAAAAAAAGCAATCACAGATAAGAGGAAGCTCTGTAAGCCCCTGACGAGTGTTCTCTGTGGCAGGTTTATTGTAAAAATACAAAAATCTTAGACAATTCTGTTGTTGTTGAAAAGGTGGAACACATTTAAAATTCATGGGAAGAAATAGTGTCGTTTCATATTCATTCAAAATTTCTTTTGTCAAAAATAAAAAAGGCCCTACCACAACCAATTTATTACTCTGGCTTGAACATAAAAAAAATTAAACTGATATTACAGTACATAACAAGTTCACTTATTTGAATTTTAATCACACTTTGCTTATTCGTTCAGTCTTATTGACAGGTAGATGTTAGACAAATTAAAGCTTTAGATTTCCAACCACCTCAATAATCACAGTAATTCTAACAGGGCCACTGATGTTATCTGCACCTTCAATATGTAGTTATCAAACTCTGTCCAAATGAGTTCCATCTGCACAGTGACGGGAGCACTACAGAGCTGTCTCTCCTCTGCAAACATTAGGAATCGTGCTCGCCTGATCAGAGATGATGTAACTCATCTCCATAGAAATAAGAAAACAGGGCCTCACCCCTGCAGGGGAGACAAAAGATTCACACGTTGGTCGGCAATTGGATCATTTAAAGCTGCAATTTTAAAGGAGAAAACCTGAGTACACCCATCGCTACTCTAGTAGGTCCAACATGCTTTTTTCCTGGCCTGAATAAGATGAGGTAAGATCAGCAGCTGACCACAGAGCCTGTTAAAACAAAGAGGTTTACGATTCTGTTGTTACGTTAGTGGTTTTGAACAGATTAAATCCATATTTACATGAAGGCGCTTTTGCACAGTAACAATACAGACTCTCAGGTTTGTCAAATTACAAAGCTACCTGCTGGAAGGTGAATTTTAAACATTAAAACAACCTCTATTTCAAAATGTCATTACTATTTATTTGAAAGCAATATTTTAAGTGATTATTGTGATTGAGTTAGATGGTTACATGAATGGGTCTGTACAACGTAACAATGTTAAGTCTTATTAAGCTAAAATATATTCCTGAATGATGGCTTCCCACAATCAGGAGATGGCTGTAACCTTAGTAAACATTGCCCCACTGAGCTGGGGAATGCTTCCCGGGATGAGCCATGACATTAATTTAGGCAGCAGCCGAATAATACACAACCAGCATCTCTCTGGGGTAGCACTGCATGAGTGAGCAGAGCAGATGAGCATAGAGGAGCGAGACTAAAAGGAAAATGTAAGAGAATCATGGCTTTTGCAGAGTCATTTGACCTTTTTCTTTAGCATTTCTTTAAGGCACAGACAGTTATCAACAGAATCACACCTGGATCAGTCCCCAACAGCTTTCCTGCTGGGTACTGATGATATCTGCTTGACACACAGTTACTTAATATATCAGTAAATGGCAAGCAATGGAACTGAATGCAAGTTGGCTTTAATTGGGTAGATGAAAAAGCGGTTTGTTTTGCATAAACATACATTTTCATAAAACCTGTAGACAAAAAGAAATGTATATTTTGCAGAAACTAAACACAAAAATGTGCTTGGATGTAAAAAATAAAAATGCAAAAACATTTGCAGACAAGGCAGAACACAGAAAATGCACTCAGTTACTTTGTCCTTGGCTGAGGATATGAAAGTGCATTATTGGCATTTCTGAGTCAATTGACAGCTGAGAGATTTATTTTAAACAAACAAATTTGCACAGAATCAGAATTTCAATTTTCCTTCAAATCCTAAGAAGATTATCATGAAGTGGATCAGAGGAAACTGTTATTGGCAGAAATTGAATGGTTCTGTACAGAATAAATTTTACAGGGGAAGTAGAAGTGGAGCACGTAACCACGTGTCTAGTTCAAACTGGAACAAATAAAAAGCTTAGTAAGGAAATAATTTATTAAAAAAGGTAAACACCACTGTTCTTAGTCAACTCTTATCATTGATCTAATGAGGTACATTTAAACACATTAATGCAACTCAATCACTCTTTGCTGATATTTTTTGTATATTTTTTAATTTAGCTTATAAAAGAATAAAAAAAACCCTACAAAAGAATAATATACACATTTCCAAGTACTGTTTGGTGTCTTTTTTTCTTTTTTAAATCAAAGACACAACAAGATGACCATTTCTGAAGCATTGTTTACAACTATAAACTTGTTCCTCTCCCTCACAGCTGCAGGACTTTAAAATGTGACCAGATACCATGCATACATGCAGCAAGTCTTTAGCTGAAAAAGTAACAACAAAAAAATAATACACATAAATAAATAACACATAAAAAATAAAAAGTAGGATTTGATTTGGAAGTTTTCCCCAAAGTAACAAGGAAGAGAACCTTGAGGTATATTTGTAAAACTGTAGCAGGACTTATTGATGCGGTATTGATCAGCGTGTGTAACTGACTCAAGAGTGCAGAGAGAGGGAGCAGAGTTAATGCCAGTCAGAACTGATAGCAGCTCGGGCCAAACAAACACGTCTGTGGTATTTTCGTGCCATTTGTTTGTTATGAATTCAATCTGCTAAGAATGAACTTAGGAGGTCTCCCATGTAAAGTACCTGCTACAATTCAGTAACTGAATATTCAATCATAATTAGCCAAAGTGATTTCAGTTAAACATAGGACAGAAAAGCTTATTCAGAGCAGCTACTTTCACTTACAATTATGTGTATTTTTTATGCTGTGGGACAGAATAAATTTCAGAAGACTGTTAAAGAAGCTTTTAGTGAGCACTTGAAGCTCTTCTGTTAGCAATCACATAAACAAGTTGATATGTTCCCCAAGTGCTCAGAATCTACATTTAAACGGAGTTTAAAACAGAAGGAACATAAAAATGAATCAAAGACGGTTTCAATGCAAGTCGCCACACTTAAACGGCTGTACTTTATTACACCTCCAAATTTAAAAATACTACATTTTTATCATTTACTCTTATTCAATTCTGTTCACATTGTGCAAGTCTCGGCCAGATTAGCCCACATGTGGCCAGCAAAAATAAAATGTACATAAATAATTAAAAAATAAAAACAAAAAAAACACACACACTTGAAAACACTGACTTTAGACAAGAAATATCACATTTTTTAAAACAGTAAGTTTTGTTGAATTCAAGGTTGTTTGTATTATGCAAACATTCTGAATATTTTAGGACAAATTCTTAATTTGATCCCAATTCAGAGAGTGAAATGCTTGTAAACATCTAAAATCCACATCTGTATACAGGAATTTGAAAATGAGAGCATTTTGGTTGGTTTAAACTTTAGAAAACCCATAGAAGCTTTGGGTTAATACTGATATAACAGACTTATTTAGGGGGTGAAAAAAATGTAGGTTCATACCAGCTGTTTTAGTCCTTCTGTTTAAGTCTTGTTTCTCCAAAATTGTGCTAGGAATAAATTCCTTAAATCTAAAGAGGTCACACAATTTTTTTTTTATTGTTAAAAAAAAGTACACTTGCCTTTCATGGCAAAGGTTCCCGCTGACTAACATGACTCATTTTCAATCAACGACTTGTTCAATGATTATTTTTGTGGCAATTATCAGCTGCTCTTGTCATTCTGTAGGAAACTGTGAGGTAGATGATAGGTTACAAAAACAGTGGAAGCTATAAAATGTCTACAAAAAAAAAAGAGAAAAAAAAAAAAGTGTTTTGTGTTATAGCTTGAAATGCTCCAGCCTACATTTCATCATGATGTGGCTTTGTGATGAAAGGAAGCATTATGCCATAAACAAAACTAGAACCCATAAGTTATTCATTTTTTAACTTGAAAAAAATGTCCTAAACCTGCAAAGGACCTACATACACATAATGAACACGGTTTCCATATTTAGGTGACAGTATTGTGCAAAATTTGTGATGCAGTTTGGATGATGGTACAGAGAGAATAACTTTCTGTAATCTGTTCCCAATATTACAGCAGTATAGTTAAGTTTTTATTAATCAAGGTCAAATTTTGTTTGTTGAGCAGAATCAGATTGACCTATTTTCAATAAAAGAGTTGCATCATAGTAAAAATAGCATTTAATCAAATCCGTATTTTAAAAGTTTAGGACCTGTATGTGGCATGAAAATGTTTGGATTTGAAAGCATGAAGAAAAATCAAAGCATTCATTTGGTCAACTGAACAACTGAAAACATGCAAATGTGTCTGGATTATTTGTGTTTGTGGGGGGCTTGGGACTGCAGAGTGGGATTTCTTGTGCATATTTCTGTGAAAAACAGCACTGCAAAGTGTGAGGGGGCAAGGTGTCAGTGACTCCACCTACTGCAGTAATGCTCTCATGTCTGAACATGCCAAGGGCTACAATTTGTTCTGCTCCACAAAGTGGGTCTCTGTTGAGCTAGAACAGGTTGTAATTAATCTCTAGTGCACTAACAAGGAGAGGCCAACTCCTGCAAACAGACTGTTGTCCTACAGATGGCCAAAGCTCAAGGCAGGAACTATTCACTGTCTATTTTGAGCAGCATTGAAAAAAATAAATAAAACTTGTTTATTCTTTAAATACATTTTGTTAAATCAATAATGCAAGAGAGGTATACCAAAAGCAAACCAGAAAACAACAGAAATATGCTTTATCACATTGCTGATGAACTACAATTAATGAAGATCCAAAAACTGCAGATTTGCACAACAAAGTTCACTACACACACTCAAACACACTGTCCTCATTTTTACAACGCAGGGAGGTTGGGACTCTACTGAAGTGAAAACTTCAGAAATGACTTTGCTGTTAAATCCCCTCAGCCCGCTGCACACCTTGTATGAATGTGTGCCTCCGTTTTCATTCATGTTTTCTCTTGAGACATTTGTACTGCAAATTATTTATTACATTCAAAGTTTAAATATGTAGACTGCATGCTGCGTGGAAAATCAACATTTGCAGCTTGTGAAAATCATTCCAAGAGTAGATTTTGTGCAATATGGTCCAATGATAAACGTGAATTTTAAAAAAAGGCTGCACTTACCAAATTGAGCACTGTTTCAACAATATCCCGGTTGCTGACCGATCTAGCCTGGATGAGTCCGACGAGAACTGCAAATTTCATCTTGATATCCCGGATGGGGACCGCAGGATTGATCATCCCAGCCGGGAGGACCACTGAGCCCGAGCCGGACATCATCATGGTTTTACCGGCGGCAGCAGCAGCAGCAGCAGCGTGGTACCCGGGACCTGGAGGAGGCTGACGGTCCGAGAGCGACAGCGTGCCCGGCATGATAATGGTCACCGGGTTCTCGTTTGTCATCTGCACCCAAACCAACACAGGGTTCTGATGCGTTAATTACTGCTCTCAAGGGGGGTAAAAAATAAAATATAAAAAAAGCTATATACTCGCCAAAGCAAGATAAAAACAGAAGCAAAGCACAAAAAGAAGCCTTTCCTGGAGGTTACATCCACTCTGAAGAGTTCCGATGAGTAAGTCTGGTGTGTTGTTGGTTACAACCAGTTAACCGAGCTGACCGACCTGCGCTGCAACACAAAGATGAGTGTGTATATATGTGTGTGTGTGTGTGTGTGTTGATATGTTAGGATGCGCGTCTCCGCTTCACAGCTGCTGCCACCGCCGCGTTTCCGCCCCCTGCCTGCGGTTCCTCTCCTGCACCGGTTACTGTGAACCTGGAGCTCATAGAGCTCGTTTCCACCGATCGTGACGAGATAAACGAAAAGGTGGGAAAAAATAAAACAGAATGAAACATTAGTATTTACGGAAGCTTCCGTAGGTATTTCTTCACACGTTCCTCTTTTTTAACGTCTTCTTTCAGGAAATTCAAACAAAACAACAATGGCAGCCCAAACTTGCGCAGGTGTTCATAATAACCCACTAATTACTTCCACTTCGGTGTTTTGAGACGCCTCAACAACGTTTTAAAGGGCACCTGCAATCTAATCAGAAAGAGGGAGATCTAAATAATTGAATTTGAGTGTTGAACACGCTATACAAACACAGTGGCGGTTCTAGTGGGTGGCACAGTGTGGCAGTTGCAACTGCAAAAAATATATAATGCCACCCTGTTTATATTTATATATATATAAATATATATATATATATATATAGATAAACGACCTTTTCAATTTCGAAAATGGGTTCTGGGTGATTTCACAGTGATATTTTTAAGACCTCCCGATTGTCAACTGTCGTTAGACTTTTTAACCCCTGAAACCCACCTGAGAGTTTCCAAGACTCAGCCAAACTGACAAATTTGAAAAAGATAATCTGGAAAAACACATCAAACTTATTTATTTCTTCTTCCAAAATGATGACCAAGGTTGGCCCTTCAGATTTTTAATGTCCTCCTGTGAAAGTGAGTTCAACGCCTATTCTACACACTTCATTAAAAACTTCAATTATTTCGTTATTTTAATGTCATATTTACATAGGCACTATAAAATTGTAAATTTCAGATTGAAATAATTAATCAAGAAAACATCTGTGTGCCATAAATTTAGGCCAAAACAGAAAACACATTGGAGAGCCTTTTCCTATACTGATGAAAGTACTGTTTGTCTCATTATAGTGGGAATGTGTGCTTCCCCATTTTATATATATAAATTAGCCTTGGACTCTTTTCACTCATAACTTTAAATTGAGGTTGAAAACAGCTCTAAAAAATAGGAGCTTAACTTTGACATCATTATTATAAGTGACAATCAAATGTTGCCACAATAGATATGTTGCTAATAACAAAGTCATTATGTGATCAAAAGCAGATCTATAGATTCACCCATATATTTTATATTTTAAAAGCTCAGAATGGATTTGTAAACAATAACCTGTCAAACCACTCCAAACCACTTTTACGTTGGACAATAACTATAATTCAAGACAAATATATTTATACAAGAACTGCATGTAATGCATGCTGTCAAACATTTTTTCTTAAATGCCCAGTAGAGGTCCCTCTAACTCCAGGGCAAAATAAATGAATGCATTGAGAAAATGAAGCGTAGTGGACAGTTAGCTCCAGGTTCTCTATGATTTTGAATATTAGGATCCTTGAACAGGAGGAAGCGATGTGCTTTTTTAAACTTTATCTTTTAAAATTACACTTGAGATTTAATCTCAATACAAGTTTTCATCGTTGTAATCTGGTAAATCTTGGTTATGCTGTCAACCAACTTCAAAAAGTCTGGTTTTGTGGTCAAACATGTATGAAGTGAACAATAGCAGATACTACTTTGGTGGCTCCAGTGTTAAGATATAACAAGTTAAAGTATAACAAACATTATGCACTCAAGAAAACAGGAGTACTTTCTTTATATGAAGATGAAATGTCAGTCCACACAAACGTTATAATTAGTTTTATTTCAAAAATGTTTCCTGTACCTGACTACATAATGCAGTACCATAAACAGGTTTGATCAAATCAAACCGTAAGTCATTTTTCTCACAACCATTGGAGGTCAGAGTTTTATAAAAGTACACCTATTTAAATACTGACACAAAGTAAAACCAGTTTACAATCTTGTACTGTGTGTATTAAAATAAGGTTGATACATTTTGGGTATCAATATTTAAGAAATTAACATACATACTTTGTACTCTTGCTCATATGTGCAGAGCATACAATTTATTTGAATTTACAGTATATTCAAATACATATATACAGCCACTTGGGTGAATATTATAATAATTATAGCTTTGATTCTGAACTGAATAATATACAGGCTTCTCAGAAGCATTTACCAGTTTTAATGTCCTAGACATTGTAAATGAACACAACAACAATGCACTTATAATATTAAAGATAATTATTCTTGCAAGTTCAGCAACATCAAGAAAGTAAATAAAAACATAATGTCAAGGACACCTACAGGATAATTAAATTCTTATTGAATAATTATGCTCAGAACCTATAAAATGTCCTCATTTGTCATTGTGCAAGTACAGAGAGGCCTGAAATTATTTTCAGAGCATTTGTACATCAAAAAAACAAAACATAAAATAAATGAAACAAAAAACTGTGCTTTAGTTCTGGGGCATTGTCTGTGTTCATGTGTCTGCTGGCTTGCAGTGGCTCAAAGGCTCAATTTTGATGTCAGTGCTTAACAGACAGAACAAAGAGTTTCAGATTTTGGTTTCTGGTCCATCTGTGATTAGTGGCTGAAAGGAGTTGCGGATCCGGGCAGCTTCTGCAGCACAAAGATGACCAAATGCTTTGTTGTACCAATCTGACGTTCTTCCCCTGAAATAAAACATTATTTTCAATACAATATCAGATTTACTGCACACATTTTCTGAAATTCTACCACATTTTTTGGTGTACTTACTTTAAGTCCACTCTGCAGATGTGTGTTAGTCTGGACTTTCCAGAGCCGCAAGGTTCAAGTAGGTAGTTGGACTCCAGGACTATAGCTCGTACACCTCCTATAGGAGAACAGTCCTCATGCTCTATGGATACAGAAACTAGTGAGCAAGCACCTTTGGGCAAATCTGTTCTCCAAGACCTTAAAAAAAGGGAGATTGAGAATTTAGCATTATGGGTACTTGATTACAAAGAATGGCACATTATTTTTGTAGTCACTACAAACCTGAGAACTACAAAGTCCCTGCTAGGATGGGGAGGCATACGACTGAGGACATACTGAAACACCTCTGTCTGTTTGTCCAGCGTCTCACACACTTTCCACTGCAGCAGGTCCATGTCCCACAGGTGGCGCTCTCGCAGCACCCGGTTCAACACGACAGAGGGTGGAGCTTCCACTTCCACAGACACCCTCCAACGTCTCAAATGGTTTCCATCTCCCACCTGGATAATTCAATGAGATAAACCGCCAAGTTCATTTTACCTCCGCCAGGTTTTCTTTTAACATAATAATAATGAACAAAATCACCAACCTTTTTGTAGCAAAGCTCTGTGTTATCTGAGCTGTTGCATGATACCCAGTATTTAGACTTTTCTCGCGCCTCTTTCAGCAAACTCTGAAGTCTCTCCTCCATATGTGTTTGGTATGTTCCATTTTCATCCTCCAGCTGCTTGCACAACTCATCAATCGTTGGCGCATGCAGGTCAGCCTCCACATAGGAATTGCGCGATTGAGTAACCATTTCATGGGGGATCTAATGGGTGTAGAAAAGCATGAGATAACATTCAATACAAATATAATTAAGAGCCGATATTACACTAAGGCATGAAATCCTTGCAACATATCAGTTACAGGCTCTACCTCAAACAGGCGATTGCACTCTATGATCATATGAGCCAAGCCCTGCGTCGCTGCCAAGTTTTCATTCAGATCTTTCTGGTCTGGTCTCCCTGTGGCATACTTTTTATGCATAGCCCTGGTGACGGCGGGGAGAAAATAGTGTTTAGACCAGCAGAGATTTCAGGTCAACATCCCCAATAAACAAAGTATATAAACCCTTTTTCCACCCCGTAGGAAACCCCTTTGATCTGCTTTGTGAAAATTTGATCTTGGGAAATTAAGGGACTAGGCTTCGCTTTGTTTGTACACAGCATGATCTCATAAAACGTTAAGCATAAAAAGAGTCATATCCTTTTAAATCAGGAACAGAGAGAGAAAATTTCAAAGCACCCCTGAGGGCTGAGCAAAATCTGAAACTCATTTGATGCCTTGCTTCGAGGAGTCATGGTGAAGATAATCACACAGGAGTTAACAGATGGCACGCAAATTGTGTACATTATTTTCTTTTAGGCCAAGCCAAAATATGCATGAATCAATTTAGATGTTACTTAAGAGGAGAAGGGAAAAAAAGTACTTTGGTGAGAGATTGTCCTTCTTCATTATGTTGAGATGGAAGAGGGAGGGGGCCAGACACACAGCAATGTTCATGGGTGTCATCTGATTTTCCTCCACGGAGGAGGTGACATCGCTGAGAAAACAAAGGAGTGTCTGCAGCACCTCTCGGCTTTCATCTGGCATTAGCATAATGGCTGCCTGAACAGCTTGCAACCTTTGGTCCTTTGGCACATCTGCACATGTAAAATATAATGTTTTATCATTTCTGCTTGGTATACATGTTAACTGAAAACAATAAAACATTCAAATCTATAGAAGCCAACAGGTTTGTGTCCTTACACTGGTATATTTGGAGAAAAGTTTCCCCCAGCTTGCCGGTGAGCAGGGGCTCAGGTAAATCCCTGAAGAACTGCTTCACCATGTCCGCCACATCATAGGCAGACTGATCCTCATAGTTCACATTTTCTGGAGAACTTTCATTCATCTGCCTCAGAGCCTGAATTCGGGACTTCACCCCTGATTTACGGAACAAACCCACCTGGAAACCAAACGCAAGTCATAAATTTAGCTTGACTTCTAAAAGTACTGAGCACTAAATCATTCTTAATATTTTTGCTTTTTTTTTTTACACAGCATTATATTTTAAGAATAATATTAGGTGTTAACGTAGACTATGAAATACATCACTCCTTATGGTTGTGCTGTTTCTGACCTGGTCAAGACACTGGCTCCTCAGGTATCGCAAGGCCTGCTGTAGGCCGAGGGGCAGAGGCTGTCCAGTACGATGCACGTGCACTATGAGTGGCACTCCAAACACATTCTTGTCTTTATAGTCCGGTACCTTCATTCTCTTCATGAATTTTGGCACAGACCTTAAAAGTGGTTATAAATACATCATCTTTAAAATCAGATACAAATCATAGACACTCAGTTAATATGAAATAGCAATAAAGAAAATTATCAGGTATTCATCAGAGCCTATGCACACTACATTGGATAAAAACATAAAGAAACAATGCCTGTATAAAAATTTGAGTCAACGAACAGGTTCAGAGGAGGCCTGGAATAGAGTACAATTTTCCTTTAAATCACATAAATCATTAATGTGTCACAAAGTGAACTTACCAACTCCAGCCATGCTTGTTTGACATGGAATACTTTTCCATAATTGCAGTAAGACGCAGCAAAGAAAACTTTTGTAGCAAACTCAGCTGGCCTGCTGATTGGTTTGTAATCTGCAGAGATGCCACGGAGTGACTTAAGCGATTGGATATCTGAAAGCTGGGCCATCGTAACCTAAGGCAGAAAAAGATGAAATGCAAAAAAATAATAATAATTTGTTCACTGAAAATGTTTTGCGCAGCTTTTTTATTTTATTGTTCCAAGACTCCTACCTATTATGTCTTGTGAGTGAAGCACCAACACCAGAGTCCCTCCTTTCCCTGAACCTTGTTGACTCTGTCTCAGTTAGTGATACTTTGTCTCTGTCTCCGTCGACAGGTGAAGTCTGGCTTTCTGTGACGGAACTTCCTTCAAAGTCTAATGTGATTTGACTTGAGGACTGCATGCCTGCTGTCTCTTCCTTGTCGCTAACCACCCCCTCTCCTCCAGGTAAAATGTTTTTTGACCAGTGGTCTACGATCTGCTGAAGGCCATTTACATGCAGCAGTATGTCATCCAGGTGAGGGAATAAGTCTTCTTTCTCTAGGTCTATTAAGTCTCCAGTACTGGCATAGAGATGTGACCCAGGAACATTATCGTACACACTAATGCGGCTACCTCTGGAGCAGCACTGGGTGACTGCTCTGGGTTCCTGTCTGTATGAAATTAGTGGGGAGTCCAGGTGCATGCTGCCAGTGTGCCAGTTAATAGAGGCTCCATTGGTTGGGGCAAGGCTTTCAATTGACAGTGCTTTGGGAAACGTTCCTGGTTTATGATCTTTGGGAATGTGGACCACCAAATCTTCATAGGAGCAAAACTCATTTCTGCAATTTTGTGCTGCAACTTGTGTGCCTGAGAAAATGTCTACATCCTCCAAATACATGCCACTGCGCTTGTGGTCAACTCGATGAGGCTTGCGTTCTTTCAGACTTGGTGTGCTGACCGTGCTGCCACTGGAATGGCTGCTACCTTCACTACTAGACTGGGGGTGCAGAGTTTTGCTGAAAGGGGGTTCTGGAGCATCATCATCTCCATTTATGATCTCAACACACTGCAGTGTCTTCAGTGCTTCAGCATCCTGCTGCAGTACGGGAGCGCTGATAACCAACGTCTTGCGGCCCCTTCCCAGGGTCCCTCGGGACCTCAGGATCTCCATGCGCTTAAGGAAGTCTTTGGCACGGATGCGGCTTGTCTTTCCATGCTTATTAGATAAAGAGCCGAAGTGAGAAAATTCTTTGGATATGTGAGGCATTGTGAGAGAAGTACAGTCTGGCATCGCTGCAGAGTCCGAGCAGATGCGGTTAGAGCAGTCCGAGTCCTCTGTGCTGAGGCCCCTGTTACCGCTTCCCGCGCTGCTTTCGCTGTGCAAAGAAGAAACCTCCGGCTCGCTGAGGTCTGTCAGAACACTCTCACTGCTGGTGGTGGCTCTCAGGGGAATGCTGTCCTTGGAGGTCTGTCCCTCTCCATGCTTTCGAAGCAGAGAGTCGATGTCCTGTAACCTGGACCAACGGCGGCTGCTCCACTCAAAGGTCCATTTATCGCTGATTGCAAACAGGTCGTCTTCATCAGAGTCTTCACTCTGGGGAAAAATATTTCAGGACATCAAGTGGCTGTCAAAAGGCAAGTCCTGCGTAGCATCAAACATTTACTGTATGCAGTTAGGTGTAATTGTTAGGAACAGCTGGATATGTTGGCTATGAATGAAAACAGAGGCCAATTTCAAGGTGTTTAGAAACAGATATGATGAGAAGTTTATTTTATATTTAAACATATAAACAACCTTTTAATAACTGAAGGTGACAGAGTTACTTTATTATGGTATAGAATTTAAATATATACCTGAGAAACACATAATATTGACCCTTTAATTAGTTTTTTTCCCTTTATTATTTTATTTTCTGGATTTTGCTGAGCTTTAGATCTAAACATTTAAAAACTAATTTTGCTTTTAGAAATAGTTTAGTACCAGACACATAAGGTTTGTTAAGTTAGGAAATCTTTGACCAAGGTGAACTACTTCTGTCATAATAATGTTCAGTATGTTGGTTATTACCAGCTGCTCCTACATCTATAGGTTTTTGTGCGATAAAATCTCATTAACTTTCTCAAATAGTATTATCAGTATCACAGCTGCTAGATCGCTTTCTTTAGCAATGTTTGTCCAGAGAAGTGAGTCTATGAATTATTTTTTAAATTCTCTTCAGGTAAATAAAATATGAAAAATGACTATGATCTCATCAGTATCTTTTCTCCAGTCTCAACTCAGAGTTGGTTTTTTTTTTTACAACATTAGCTCACATTTAATAACTATAAATGTTGTGCATTTAGCCAACGGTGAAAAAATTGGAAATAGTTCATCAGGTTGAAGACTTTCCAATGAATCAATAAAGACAGAAAAAAGTCTTTAATTGGTGTCGACAGGCTACATTTCAATCTGGGAGCAAACAGAAAGTAAACAGAAAATTGAAGATAGCATGGGTACATTCTTATATAGGATAGAATAAAGGCAAAAAACACCAGAGTATTTAAGCAGGAAGTACTGTCCATGCAAAAGCTTCATACTGTCCAACAATTCTTACCGAAACACTGATTCTTAAAATGTTGACATCATCATAATGATATTTAAACAGATGCTATTTTATTACCCACAACAAAAACCTACAAATAATTATATCTTGACAGTTTTAAAAAGCAAAGCATACACACGATATATTTAAAGATCCATTCTAATAGCCTTTATTAAAAAAGAATAGTTTTGATTTTAGAAAGCACAATACAGTAAGATCAACAGAAGCAATTATTAATTCACCAATACTATTTGAAGACTTATTACTTACTTTTTTCTTTGGAAGATTAACGTCAAGCTTCATAGAAGCACATTTGTTCAGTGTGTTAAGCCGCCTGAAAGAAAAATATCCAAAAGATAAAAACTGCTGGGCAAACGAGATGAAACAATAGCTTCATAATGAGCAGACTGGAGTGTGATTAAGAGTTATTCTGATCATTTTCTGTTCTGAATGCACAAATGAGACCAATAAAAAATCTCAGTCTATCAATACTATAATAATCTAAAACTCAATAAGCACTGGTGTTTGTTATCTGATAAGCTTTCATTTGAGTTTGGACCAAAGTGTCTGTTTTGAAGGATCGTGTAAGATTGTAAAGAAAGACATTAAGAGTCAAACCATCCAGTCACAGATCTGAATACTGTTTAAATACAGTCTTTAAAAGCACATAGAGTACAAGATGGCTCTGCTTCTCATACAGTATAAGCTCGGCTGAATGCAGATGTAAATCTCTTAAAACATGGTTATGCAAGTCTCATAGAGACAGAGCAGAGTTATATTTATCAAATCTGTATTTAACTGTAAACACCAAAGCTTTTAGAATGGTTCTATGTTTAGTTTTGTAAGTACGACAAGTGGAATATAAATGTCACACAAAATCTCCCAAGATAGTACAGTACAGAGAAAATATGGCGAAATGACAAAACAAACTGCAGCTCAACTAAGTTCTTGTTTCAGAAAAAAGGGAAACCAACTTATTGTAAGATAATCACAGGCTTTAACTGCTCCTGACATGGTGAGCTGTCTTTTTTTAAGCACTGACAATAGCTGTCTGTGACAAGACAGTGATGGAGGCTTTAAATGTATGTCGGCTGTAGATGATAGAGGTTATAAAAACAAAATGTTCCCATGATTGTTACCGAGGATAAAGGGACACAACTGATGAGAGTATTTCTAAGCTGGGGGCTTTTTATGCCATGGGCCTGGAGAGCTTTAAATGTGTTTGCTAAAAGAAGAAGCTGCTTATCCAGTGATCATACACATCACTTCCATGTATGAAATGTCTATCAGTTTCATTTCAATCAAAAAATAAATAAATAAATCATGCATGACATGTAGGCTCGTTTTTATTTTTGTTCCGGGACTGCACTGGCATAACGGACTAAAGAGCATTTTTGAAGTTACCATAGGGATGCTGAAAAGTCATGGACAAAATCACTCAGGAGGTGGAACTGTTTCCAATTGTCTTCTATTCATGTCATGGCTAGTTTGGAATGTAAATGAGTTGCTTTAGGGTTGTTTAGAGTCACAGTATAGTGAGCTGTGCAAGGCACCACTAATGCCTCTCCTGCTTCCCTTTTTGGATCGTTGCCATAGTTACTGAAGTGCTTTTTTTTTCAAATTGGCTTCAAAAAATCCACATGGGCACTGAAAGAGCATGATGTGGAGCCACCAGTTGTTAGTTTAATGTACTTTTTTTATTCTTTGCTTTCATCTCAAATAAAAAAAAAACATCAAAAAGATGTGCAAAGATAATTAACCTGTCAGGGAGTACTAATTCATTAATATTGTCAATGTAAGAAGTGTAAAAGCACAAAGTGGGACATTTTCCTTTTATGTGTGAGATTCTTACACCTAATTTAGGCAAGAAAACATGGCACAATGTTGTGCTTTAAGCATTAGATAATGCGGAAAGTGTTTTATTTTTAACTTAATAGGGGGATTTTTACAAGTTCCACTTTCTTAAAGCAGGGAAAATCTGTGTTATACTGCTGACTCATGGATTTGGTGCCATCTTTTGTGTCATAATGTCTGCTTACTTGCACAGAGGTTCCACAAGATCTTTGTCCAGAAAGTCATGATCTCTTTTCACAGGTGTAATGTCAATGGGAAACTGGGAGTCTGAAGGAAATAAAACACAAAATCAGGAGTGGTTGTGTTGAAATTGCACTAAACACCATCATTTTGTTTAATACAAAGAGTGTATGAACAGTACCAGAAACAGATCAAATTATTTCTGCAAGTAAAGGAAGACCACAAAACTCTGTGATGGTAATTAGAAGAGGCAGAACTGGCTTAAAGAGCAACTCTCAGGCTTGTTCAGACCATGAACAACCTCTTACATAACTCAAAAAACTGAATCGAACATTCCTTGACATTAATATCAAGCTGTGCACTTACCATTAAAGACATGTTATTAATGTATTATTTTTAAACACATCATCATCACGAAGGTTTTCGCACTCTGACAGGATTATCGCTGCTCTCTTCTGAAGTTTCCTTACTCCACTAACTGTCTGAAAATAACCATATTCCACTAAAGCACATCAAAAGTCTGGCCCCAACAAAAAGACCTGTGGGAGTGGAGCACCTTAAAGTTCTGATAAAACCCCATTTCTTCCCATGACTTCAGGCACAGGAGATGTTTTAATAAAATAATCATTGCTTGGAAAAAGAGGATTTTAAAACATCTGATGTTACATTTGTTTTGCAGTGTCTAGATTATAAAAAAAAAACGCCTGGTGCCCTTAGCTAGAAGGCTTTCCAAGAACTTTTGTGTAAACAAGGCCCACTGTGCAGCACATGAATACATGTTTTTGTGTACAATGTTGGGAACAGACCAGGTGACACTTTAAAATGCTGCAGTCATGCTCGTACATATCCCTGTAGATCAATAATAAAAAAATGTGCTTTGTTGCAGTAGGTTGTTATCTGTGAGCTACTTCTGCTTTTAATATTTATCTTTTAACGGAGCAACTCTCTCCCTGTGATGTAGGTGTGAGGGAGTTTTCTGAGTGCTTTTATTACCTTCAAAGAGCTGAGCATACTGGGGAAATCCTGCTGCCCGCAGCCAGTCACACGCCTCTTTGGCTTCAATTTCTGTAAGGCAAAAACAGATAAAGAGTGAAAATCAACCACATTAACTGCATTCATTTCATTTTGACAAAACCAACAGGGAATCAACCAAAACACTTGAAAAGCCTCTTTGCAGCTTTTATCCTACAGGCACAGAATGAATGCTGAAAACCCCTGTAAATACTGAAATAGGACGAAATGGTTTCTTATTTCTAAATGAAACTCTTAAAGAGATTAATAGTAATCACAACAAAATCAAATGAAAGCCCTAACATTCTTTAAAACAATTCACCTTTTTATGTCAAAGTGTTAAACTAAGATCATCTTCAAAATGATAGGAGCCATTTTGATTAAACTATGAAAATATTAATATGCATCATCTCATGTGACAACAGACGTGTTGTGAATCTTTAAAACAAAGTGAAATATAGCCATTTCTGTGTTGTTTTAAGTAATATGGCATCTTGAATCAGGTCAATTCCAAAAATGAATCAGTTCTACGGACCTCCAATGATTTCCATTAACATCCGCCTTCACCTGTTGGTGTCAGGTGATAGGAAATGTCAGAAACTATTTGATTAGGTTTAAATCTTTATCAAACCTGTTTGTGGCTCAGAGCAGGCAAACACGTAAAAAAGAAGTGACCCTGGAGTCTGGATCCTGAACAGGTCCTGCTGACCTACAGAGGTTGATCTGCAAACTTCAGAGCTGGTGATGACCCCAAAGGGGAAAACAAACTGCTGGCACCTTTCCATTAATGCTAATGGAAAGGTGCCATTTACCGCCTCCACGAGACATGATGGGTGACACGTTGGTGACACGTTGGTGACACAACACACAGGCCGCTTTAAATTAAGAAAGTATAGAATTATGTTGTGTAAATATTTTAAAAAGGTGTAAAATGCAACTTGTCTATAAGATTCACACACACACAGAGGTCTGGTTTGTATATCCCCGTGGGGACTGTGCATTGACTTCCATTCATCTTTTGGTAATATTATAGCCTAACCCTGACCATTTACCCTAAAATTAACCTCACAGGTACCTGCCTGACCCTAAAACTAACATAAACTCAATTCACACCTTGGTCCTAAACCTCACCCCTCCCACCCCCACCCATAATTTGCATTGATAACCGTGGGGACCCATGCCTTAAAACACGTTCGGTCCCCATAAGGTTGCTTTTTTCTGGAAAATGGTTCCCACGATGTAGCAAAAACGTGCCCACACACACACATGCACACACACCTCCACAAAGAACAATAGAGAAAACACTTTTTTTTTAGGAATACTCATCAGTTTTTAATTCAAATGTGTTATCTGTAGGTCATGTTGAGAACTGATTCAAATTTAAACAAAGCTTTAGCCTAACACTGATTAAAAAGAAATATAAAGGCCAGCAAAAAAAAAAAAAAAAAATTAAAAACAATTTACCAAAGTCAGTCACTCAACAGCTACATTACAAACAGTCTATTCTCACCAGTGCCAGTGTGTTTTTAAAGCCACACAGTTAAAAATGTTTCACCACACATCAGTGGTTTAACAAGCTTTCCTCTATGTAAAGACTCTTTGAATGAGTGGAAGAGAACAAACATCACATGCCATGCAGGAAAACTAACACATAGGTGACAAACAGATCCCACATCCCAGATCTCACTTTCTTTCTAACACACGAAAAAACCGCTTAAACCACCGTCACACATCACACCGTTCTGTCGTTTCACCCACAGTAGAACTGTGATTCTGCTGTCATACATTGCTTAAATGGTGATTTATGACTCACCTGTGCTGCTTCACTTCAGTGTAACCCAGAAATCAACAAAAAACTGACTTTGGTTGGCAGACCAGCAACTGAATAAATATTAACAGTTCCCTGTGTCCTTGGATGTCAGACAATCCCACTGTTTACCCCCTTAACCAGCAGTTGAGTCAACATGTATATGCTGCCAGGAGCCTCTCTGCTCTGTTCCCACCTACATCAGCATAAGCTAAAGGCTTCCTTTTCAACTACACCTCCCTCCCAGGTGGATAATATCAGGCCTGTATTATTCAGCTGCAGCACATAGTGAGAGCCCTGTCAGGTCCTCTTGTGTCCCACAGCCTCAGGTTGGACCACTGAGAGAAAAGTAACATGAGCCGGGAATCCCTCTGTTTTGCATTCTGTAACATGATAGCGAGACATTCTGTCCTCTCATCCTCTGTCTAAGGAAATCTCATGTGGATAAAAGGCTGGGTGGGCATGATGCCAAATAATGAGAACTTGTGTTTGCTCTCCATGACCCAAAAGCTTTAAAAGCTGTGTACAGTATAAAATTACAAATTCACAAAGAAATGAAGCCCAGTTTTGCCACGACACAATGGCCCAGAACGCCAAAAGCTGTGCATGTGTGAAGTATCTATGGAAAAGACAACTCCTATGCGACGTTCTATAAAAAGAACAATGATTATATAACACAACATAGATAGGACACGTAACGAAGTGATGAAGGAAAACATAAACAAACTCTTGACAGTGACGAAACAAGTTTCAAATCTTTGTTACGAGCAAAAGTAAAGCAATCTTTCAGTCATGATCAATTTTAATTTTCAAATATTCTCAAACATAGCAGCTTCCTTCTAGTAAAAACTTCACTGTATACTCACGAGATATTTTCATCATTCAGCCAGAGTGAAGTTCATACATTAATCAAGTCTTAAGAGTGTGTTTCAGCTTGTCAGAGCATCTTCATTCCCACGCCGAACCACATTCCTGTTCTCTCTCTGAACACAGCTGGCAGCTCAAGCTCAGAGCCGCAGATCCTTCTTTCCCTTTCTCTTTCCATCGACACCCCCCCTCAACCACCATGTGCCGGTCTCAACACTAAATCTATCCTTAAACCCACCCCTTTCTGTGGCAGACTCAAAAAACAGCTCTCCCCCCCACAGGCTTTCTTTACTGCTCCTTGTGCCCAACCCTCCTACCCAGCTCTGCCCACGACGACTCTTTCAAACGGTAAAAAAATGGTTGCACCCCCTGAATCCTACAACACTCATGAATTTCAAGATGTCCTAAAGAGTTAACTACAATTTACTTTTTGTTTTACGTGTTTCCTCTCTGTTCCGACTGATTACACAAGGTTGTCTTTTTACAGTATTTCAGAATTTTATCCAAAACGCTTTAAAAAAGTAATGCAGGAAATGTTTCCTTTAGGCAAACAAAAGAGAAATATGGTTTCAAAGGCTCCAGATGTTATTCCAGTGGACAAAGGAAATGGAAACGCGTAGACAGCTGAACTCGGGGAAAACCATGACATAAACTGTCAGTAGTCAGTAGGAATGAATCATGCTGGCTCTCAAGGCTGCGCGCTGGCATCATCAGAGTGATAAATTCCTCTGTTTCACGACTGTCTAACCTTTCAGTCTGTGGCTAAATCAATTAATGAGACAAATAATTGTAATAATGAACTGTAATTTCCCCTTCATGGGATCAATAAAGTATAATTCATTCATTCTTCATTCAAATAGCGAACATTGTTTTTTTGAGACAGTAAACAATCAGGAAGTAATCTGTAAAAACAGTAAGTCTGACAAAAAAAAAAGCTTATATATTTCTGAATTAAGTTCAAACACATAAACACATTTTCATTAGATTATAACAAAGGAAATCCCAAAAAAGATAGTTCATTAAACCTGTATTCCAAGGAAATAATCGGGACTTTCCATGACCCTGTGATTTCATAAGAACATCTAATCCGTTCATAATTTCCAATCATGTGAGCAGATTTCCAGATGTGGCCCACCTCTGCAGTGGCCGCCTCACTGTGCGACGACTCTGCCATTTCCTGTTCGGATGTACTGGGGCCAGAACTGGGTTTTAATCTTCAAGTACAAACAGAATGACATAGGTAATGCACTTTAGTTGCCATAAAAAAACGTTAAATGCACTTATCACGTAGTAGAATGTTGGAGAAAAACAAACTACTTTAAAGTAGTATGATGTAGTCTAATAAAAAAACTGAGTGCTTTCCTCCTCCTCCTCCTCCCTGCATCACCACAGAATGAATCAGCCAGACAAAACAGGCTGGAATTGAAGTCCAAGATTATCTGTTGGAACACCTGGAGGGAAAAAGACAGAAACAACCTTGTGAAAACAGAATCTACCGACTACTGTAGGTGTCGTCATGCTTGGCGACATTAGAAAAGAGGCCTGTCTTCTTTTATGAAGCTAATTGAACACAGACACCCACTCACAGTGAGCAGTCAGCGACTAGACAGACAGCCAGGGGAAACACGCAGACCCCTCCTCTAGCCTACCTCAGAAAACCACAACATCTGATGTTTCATGCCCAAAATAGCCCAGCATTCCTCCTGTCTCACCGTTTGCAATTGTTCATACAGGAGCAAATGGGAAGCTCAAATTATGACGAGCGATAGCCAGAGGACAAAGGTGGTGGCTGAGAAATAGCATGGCTGTGCAGCAGGAGGCTCTGAGAAGATCTGTTCTCTATTAGTAACAGATTTGGGGCCTGATTTATAAAATTGACTTCAACAGAAAACATACTGTGACATGAAAATGATTCTATCTTTAAATAAAGTGATTCTCTGTACGTTATGTGATTAACTGTCAGCACTGTGTTTTTTGGTGACTTCATTTACCACAACATTATTAACTTTTTTGGTTGGCCCATCAATCCCGCTGTTTAAAGCATGTTGCCTTGCTTATATTTCCTGTGCCTTTCCAACTAAGGTCATGACGTCCCCCTTCAAACGTTTGCTCATGTAAAACAACTTATAAGTGATAAAAAGTGATCAAAACAAGTCCGAAGTAAAAGTAGTCATCCCATTTAGAAAAAAAAAAATTAAACTTGAGGAAAAAAGAAAAAAGTAGGGATGCACCGATATGAAAATTTCAGCCGATATCAATATCAAATATTATTATTGGTGTTAAGGCCGATAACCAATATTTATCTATATTACACAAACACACAAATTATTTATATACATATACACACAAATACACTTTTTATCGATACCATGAAAAAATGACCAGACCAATGACATGTCTCTCTACTTCAGTTATTCCTGGCTGCGCAGCATTACTAACACTATCATCATCAAACAGATACCAACCATTTCCCCTCCCAAAACAGAAACACAAAACTAAAAAGTAGGAAATCAATATTAGACGTTAATATCGGCCCAAATTTACTTACCAGACCGATACAGATATTCTAAAAAATAACCAATATTGGCCAATACTGATTGTTAATGCCGATACATCGTGCATCTCTAGAAAAAAGCATAGTGGGAAATTTCCTGTCCCCAAAATAGCAAGAACACTTTCTTCAGGATTTACTTTTACATCTCAGATTTTTTATCATGTTTTGAGAAATGGTCTTCAGTTTTATGTGTGCCGAGTCGGACACAAATCATGTCCATTCAACAAACAAATACCATCCAAAATAACTAAAAATTTTGACTTATTTTTTAACATTTTAATTCACCTTGTCTTGTTCAGATTTTAAAAAGACAAATTAAAACAGTTTGAATTTTTACATCAATATAAGCTCAGCTGTTGAAGCTGTGAGGAACATAAAATGTAGAATTGACAAAGGTTTGAATGATTAAATGTTGGCAATGTAACAAACTGCTGAAGCTTATCATATTCTGTGCTGGCTAATATACAAACTACTAAAACAGATCATTTCCTTAACCAGTTCGTTTTGAGATACCACATCGATGTGACAAGAAAGACCCTCAGTCTGTTGATGAGCTAAGAACCCAAAGCTTTGTGTTTCCTGTACTTGCTCATTCATGACACAGAAGTGTCTGGTATTTCAAACAATTTCTGCTAAAGGTCCTTTTAAATGGTCCATGTTAAAATTATAAATATATAAAAATGAATAAATAAATGTTTTTACAAATGAAGCCCCTGATCTTTTTAGAGAAATGTTGGCAACTCACAAGGTAGAATAATAAAGCACTGCACTGTGATTCACATAATGTCGTGGGAATAAATCTTTCCCATTTTCTAGACTAGGTCTTAATTAACTAAGCTCTACGTGTTCCTCAGAGTCCAATATCCTCAGCCCTATTTTCAACCATTCTCAAGTAAACAGGAGGTGCCACAGGCAGATATTGCAACACATTCTGGGTCGGCAGCATTTATGCCATTTTTAAACAGGCAAGGTGTTGAAGTAATGAATAACTGTAAAATCTGTCTGCAGAGGTGAGTAACAACACTGTAGCTTTGTTGTTGCTCTGGATGCTGTGACTGGCACATGAGCTAGCTGGCTTCACAAGCTGAGTAATTACATAGAGCCTGTGTTGAATCACCCAGGGACAACCAGTCCCCACATTTGATCCCGAGGAGCACGCTGGGGACCTGTTGTCCCATCGTCCTCATGGGACATGAGTTTAAAATGATCGCCTCCAGGCTGGAGTTGCTAAGACAACAGAGCAAAATGTTTTGAACTACAAACGAGCCAGCAAATCTTTGGGCAGCTTTTCCCCGTGGTCTACACTGACCTGTGGAGAGACTCTTTCAATGGACCACACGTCTCCAGCAACAAGTGGATAAAGCCAACCTCAGCAGCCCCTGGAGCGCAGAGGACAAACATAGTTTAAAGCCCAGGAAAAAGCCAGTGCCAACAAGGCATTAGCATTCTAAACCTGTGGGTTGGGGCTCCACAGATATCCACTTCACACTTTATAGAGAAGTCTTTTAAACGCTCTTTTAATTAAAGAGCCTTTCATCATTATTTGCACCAAAATTCTTGTTATTTTCTGTTGGAGGTCAGATCATACATGCTGTTCAAATATAAACATTGTCTGGTTAAAGACTTTCAATGGATCCACTGGTGGAGGATTCACAACAGACACACGCTCACAGCAGGAGCCTATTGATTCTGAGAGTAAATAACATAACTATGTGAGCTTGAGAACTGCTGTTGTTGACCATTGCCAAATCCTGCTGGGTCAAAAGTCATTGGGGCTATTTTCATCTTCAGATCCTGTATTGAATATAAACAAGAGCAGCACAGCTGTGGTAACACTCTCCTTCACCTCTGAAGGACACCCAGAGTGAGGGTTCTTTCATCTTCCAGGGAAACAACCCATCAACTCTCTCTTTCTCTTTTCGTGTCTCAATCAAGTCAGAAAATACTGGACACGGCTACCTCACCATTTATTGGTTGCTGATTCAATCACAACGTGCTGAAAACATTAAAGGGGACATATCACTCAAGCTGGAGGGTGGGGTGGGGCTTGAAGCGTCTTGTTTGGTTGTAAAGAGACAGCATCAAAATTAGTTGATCTGAGACACACCTCAGAAAAGGGGTTAAAGAGGGGCTTGTGGAGTTACAATAAGGAGAAATTCAAACCAAAGCATTGCAGTTCCCCTTTATATAGACCCCGACCAAATTATTTAAATATGAAAAAGAAGGTTTTACAAGCAGGATATGCCTCCTTTAAATTACCTGAATGTTAATTCATCTGTCGTTTGATCATCAAAGCTGAAGCTGATTCATTTGTTTTACAAATTCCTGTCTGGTGGGAAAATCCTAGATAAAGGGGGATTTACTATTAACAGCATGTGGGGGCAGGAGGTTTTTTTTTTTTTCTTTGTTTTACTTACGGGAAATCACTACAAATTGTCTCATAAAGATGATATCCCTTTTTGTTCCATGCGGCTGAACAGCAGTCTGTGAAGAGTCTCTTCATGACTGCAAACAGCCGTTCAGTGAAGGATTAACAAATTAGCCCTGACCTTAACCGTAAGCTGATAGCCCACTTCATGTGATTGGCTGCCACGGACAGAAGACAAATAGTGAACTACAGTGTGTGGACTGTGTGGCCTCCAAACAAGCCGAAGATTCAAAGTTCATATCATAAGTTCCCCAGCATTTTCATCCAACTGTGTCACAAATTCACTCAGTTTTGAGAAAATCTTCTAACGACCTTACGCCAAATCCCCTTTGGTTGCTTGGCAAATAGAAAAAGACCAAAGAAAGTGTTAACTTTACAAACAGGTGCTGTGCCCCTGTGGTCACAGACAGATAAAAACATAAGAGACACTGACTTAAATAAAAGCATCCCTTGTTGAGAGACATCTGACTCCTAAACTCGGGAAGCTGTTTTTATGACACATTTGTTTTTTAGGTGATACTAAAAGTAATCTACCTTAAATTGAGCAGAATTCTTTTTTTTTTTCATTTGTTGAAACAATTTTCATCACCAATCTTGCTCTTTGCCGAGGTCTGCAGTACTTGAGTGGAAGATGTTTACTCCAACGCAGCACAGGAATAATCCGGTAGATTAGACAGTAATAAAACCCATCAAGTGTTATCTCTGAGCAGCTTTTATCTTACAAAACAGTGTTTATTTTCTGGTCTGATTATATTTTTGTTGTTTTCAGTTCTCTGACTAATAAAAGGAAGCGTATAAACAATAAAACAGCCTGTTTAAATAGGCCCTGCAGATAGTACCTGTGACCATCTGTGCTCCCTCTGGTGCAGATCTAAAACCTGGAAACAGACTTCAGTAATGGGGGGACAGTGCTCAGGGCCTGTCTGATTCTGAGTTCTGCCTTGAACTCGTCATCTCTTCCTGTTTGCCTTTTTTTTTCTAAACACGACTTAGTTCTTTTTCAGTTGGATTTTCATCTCTCCCTCCTCCTCATCTCTGTGCCAGCGTCCTCTCAGCTGGCCATACATGTCCTGTGGCGATACAGAACTGAACCCCCCCATTGGACAAGCTCCTATAGGTCCGCATTTCAGTGTTTTCTTCTGATTGAAAGTCCATACATGTCTTCTTTTATGTAAGGCTCAGTAGACTGCATGCCCTGCCGTGTCATGCTGTTTTCTCACTTAAAAATATACGGTTGTGTGGCTGTAATTCTTCCTTCCCTTTGATAGCTTGTATAAACACTGTAATTTGGTTTTCCAGCATTGCCTTAGAATGTTGCTAAAGGGGAAGGCATGAATTACTGACAAGAATGAAGCCAGCTGAACTGAAATCATGACTCAAACATTGAAAAATATTGACATGTTCCATTAGTTGACAAAACTCACACAAATAAAACATCTCATGTTCAGAAGCTCAATGATGTCATTTACAAATTACATTTAATGTGAGGCTGTAAGCCTAT
The DNA here is from genome assembly GCA_031762555.1 of Cynodonichthys magdalenae. Classification (NCBI taxonomy): domain Eukaryota; kingdom Metazoa; phylum Chordata; class Actinopteri; order Cyprinodontiformes; family Rivulidae; genus Cynodonichthys; species Cynodonichthys magdalenae. Next base: position 20,256,152 of record JARVJO010000330.1, on the reverse strand, counting down.
AAAACACAAAATATGAGGAAAAAAATCTAAAGAAAATGTCCTGAAACAAAATTCTCTGATGGTCAGAGACCTGTAGCGCTTTATTAGGTCTTCCTTCCTCTCATTTGGAAGGTTTCCCACAGGGGTCTAAAGTGGGGTTCCCTCCTTCTCTCAAATTGGCCTCAGAGAGTCAGCGGGTTCAGAAGGGGCCAATATCGAACAAGAGTCTCTACCGTGAGAAAGCCCACTCAGGGCTTCCACAATTGCAGCAAAGAGCCACCCCGAAGGATGCTAGTCCTCATTAACAACATCAGAGAACAGCCACAGGACTTTAAAAGGGATCGTGCAACAATCACACAAGTTTGTGGGTTACAAAAAAGGTACTGGTCACTTTATAACACACGATGTGACCTGGTTTAAGTAATAATTCAGACAAATCAGAGTCATTCCAGCCTTTTTCACAATTGAACAGTCATAGACTGCCTTTTACACTTGGGTGAGTTTTTCCAGCTAATTGCATGTAATATTTATTTCTACCAGATGAGGGCAGCAGAATGTTGAATTTTGAAATGATTTACATGCCACAGGAGCGTGAACTTGTGTCCTTGTGATGAAAAGCAATTTAAAAAATAAACATAGCAAACATCCTTATCATGCATTTTGTTTCTCATATGAAAAAAAACTGTCTTATCTATATGAAAATATATATCCATGAATCTTTCTCTTTCAGGTACAAATATTGTCAAAGTTACCAGTTTGATCTATCTGTCATGAATAAGCAAATAAGACATGATCCAATGGGATGTTCTCAACTGTGTAATACTGAGGGCCATATAAATTCTTCAAGTTAATGTGTGACTTTCCATTCCTGTACCAGTGCAGCTGAGGCATTTCTGAAATCTACTCTTCGTAAATGATTAGCTATGAACATGTGGCAGCTGTCAGATATTCTGTGTAGGGAGTACACTGATTCACACACAGGACACACAGCAAAACACGTAGACCATGAGCTCAGTCTGCACTGCACCAAAACACAGAATCTAATGAGGAAATCTTTGGATGCGACCTTTATTTCCAAAAGTCGGTTAGACACAAGCGATTTGTTCATGGCTGGAACAAGATTCTTCAATCAGTTACTCATTCATCATCAGTGAGGCTGGAAATTACAAACAACACACCAAGCAGGGATATGTGGCTAAAACTACACAGAGATGTAGACAAGTCTGACTGGAATTTAACAGTCTTATCAGTGAAATTTATTGAAATAAAATAAATTTTTTTATTGTATATGTCCCAACATTTTCGTAGGATTAAACCATTAGATTTCATATTTTTGGAAACTCATTTAAAATTGTTTTAGCTTCACCTCATGTGAGCAGATCTACATCCCAAAATAATTTGTCCTCCCTTACTTGATCAAGTGCACCACATGCTGCAGCAGACAGCTGATGATTACAGCAGTTCTGAGAAGAGACTAGCTCTGAGAGGAAGAGGACAGAGTCTAACTGTTCTTTGCTTTGAAGAACCCCTTTGCTGTTAAAACCCCTCAAAAGAGAGAACAATGCAAACTCCTTTCCAATGCTGCTTTCCAACAATAACTAGGACAGACAAAACAGCTTATCCTCTCAACAGGATGAAGTGTTCCTCTCTACTTAAAATTGGTGAAAAGTACACGATCCTCCTCAGACACTTCCCTAAAATATTTTTCACTGCTACTACTTTTATCATTTTAAACTTTGCAGAATAATAAAATGTAATAATAAACTTTTATTGCTGATAATAATACAATTATTAGTTCTCTTGCGATCTGTGGCTAAAAGAAATAAAAAGTAAACATTGGAGAAATGATGCCCTAAATGTGCTGAATGTTAGCCTTGAACAGAAACAAAAGCAAACACAGAAATTGATCCACATCAAAGAAATAAGCCAGTTAAGGTGTACAGTCCATCAGAGTCATCCTCAGTCCTCTGGACCCTCAGATAGTCTTTTGAATAGTTTGTTCCAAACCAACTCCATGTAAAGTGTCACAGCTAAAGGATAATTGTAGCTGACTGCTCAATACCTTGAGACAATTGGTTTTCAGCATGACAATTAAAGCATTATATAGAATGTATCTTTTTATGACACTAAGCAAATTGCATACACACACCTTCATGCAGCAACCTGTGTCATTTGATAACAGATATAACGTCTATAATCTATGGGTTATATAACATTTTTATTATATATTGCAATGATTTCCACAGACAGATTTTAATCTTCAGAAACAAATGTGTGAAAATTATTGTATATATATATATATATATATATACATATATACACACACACACACACACATATATATCAAATACAGCAAGTTTCTTATTGTTCTTGTAGAAAAAATCCAAACTATACATTAAGGAGCTGATGCAGGTAAAGCAGGGCGCTACAACTACCCAGCTGCCCCTCAAAACTACTAATGTATGGAATATTCCTTTCAAATATAAAGAATATTTTAAAGAAAGAAGCCTATTGCTTCAGAGTAAAAAAAAATAAATGAAAAGGCTACACTTAGGTAGACATCCAACAATGTCTGCCTGTTCTTTTCCTTGTTTATCTCCTCACACAAAGACACATCAGTCAGAAAGTCGGTACAAGAAGAACTTGGGAATTCTTAATTTAATCCAGCACTTTGTCAGTGTTTACAGGAAACAAGAACACACACATACACACAAGCTCCAGGTGACCCTGACTTGTCATCAAATCAGAAAAACCCAACAGGTATGTCTGGAACTTGCAGAAGGACAATATGAGTGTTTTGCAGCACTCACTTTCAACCTGCATGTCAAGTGGCCACTCTAGCTGGAACGCTGGAGTCTACAGCTCTGATGCTCTCTAATCATTGCTTCAAAATACATCAATCAATGCTAATTCTTGCATTTCCAACAATAAGTCATGCATGTTACCCTCTAGAGAGAAATCAAAACAAAAAAAATGTACCACAAAAAACTGATGGCATGATAAAGTCACACTAGAATAATGTAACCATTAAAATTAGATAAGAAAATTGCATAAAACTGCAGACAGCAGCTTCAAGTCTTTACTTAAGCTTGATAAGAAATAAATAACTTTCATATTTTGTGTGAGAAATTTGGCTGGAAGTACTTAAATAACCAACATATGAAATAAATTTGTAAGTTGTACTGAAACAAATACAACTAAGCTTAATTCTGTTAAAAACATATAACAATAAAAGCACAATCCTAAATGACATTTTAAAGATATTTTTTTCCAGGTGCTTGCTGTCAGACAGACATCTGTAATCTGGAAACACATGCCAGGTTACATGACTCCACATGCCAACAAACATCAGATTAAACAGATTTTTTAAAAAACATCTTACTGTTATATGTACACGTAGCTACAAGACATCTACAGGCATGTAGTCAACAACAAACTGTGTATCTCAAACATCACCGGGATCAAAAACTCAATTGGAGCTGCACAATCCTCCTCACTGATGGAGGAAATCTTACCCCCACAATCAGCTGCGTTATCTGACTCATGCTCCTGTCAGTGTGACAGTGTGCTTCTGAAAATCCTTTCTGCTCTGAACTGTGAGTTCCTTTTTTTTGATCCAGCAGGAACTGAGAGTTGTGGCAGTGTGTTGCGCTACCACTTTATGACCTCAAGGGAGAGGCTTTAAAGTGTCTGTGACATCATTTTTTTCTTATGAATATAAATGCATTTTTGGAAAGATACAATTTATAAAATATTGCAGAAAAAAAAGTCACGCCACTGAGATGAACTGTTGTTGAGATTATCTCATGTGAAGTGACAGGAAGTGATGACAAAGGGGGAATGTCTGAATGTGAACAGAGCATTGCTACAAAGGCCAACAACACAGACTGTAGAGATCAATCTGATGTTTCTTTAGATTATTTTGAGTCAATATCAGAGGGAGATGAAGAGTCAGAGTTCAAATATTGTTTCAATAAACAATAAAGAGTTTTCTTTCTTAAAAAGTTCCCCTTTGATGTCACTTCCTGTTTCACTTTGGCTGAGCCAAGTTCAAAAGAAAATCTGCCAGTTTTGTGACAAAATGGGTAAAACCGTGTGCTATGTCAAGCTTCTTAAATAAAGATGTTTTGACTTTTTATATTTGAAGGATATGCATGTCACAGGCACTTTAAACCTCAGGTAAATGCAAACAAAGTCAGGATGTTAAATGTCTAGAAGAAAGCTGAATGAGAGGGTGAGCCTCATAGCGACAATTACTCTTCTGGTTTCCCACTGCAGTTCACAAATGAGCTGAAAGTTATAAAACTGTCAGGCAAAATGATTATTTATGTCTTTTGTTTCCACTCAGGGTACAGCTAATAGTTCATCCTACTTATCACCTATGACTGTTAGTTAGTCAATAATACATATTTAAGGCTTAAGTTGGACTTTTTCCTGCAGTGACACCCACAAACACACCCCGTTTACAACATCTGATTCTCTCACGTAGTGAATAACAGATAATTTGACAGCCAGTTTCAAAAAGTAAGACCATCACTTGCTTATCATCATGTTATACTACTTGTGTCATTCCTAATTCACCTCATATTTTAACCTCCAGATTCAAGTACTTGTGAGAGTAAGTCCAAGAGGGCCCAAAAGAAGCCTGAATTTTAAAGTAAAGATCAAACTATAAGCTGCTGTCACTTCAACACATCTACCTCCAGCAATCCTCTTCAGAAGCTGCTGCCTGGCGATGATTCTGCCCAACCTGTAGCCAGACCGTCTGCGGTGATGATCCATTCTCAGGTAGAAATCCTGACTTTCTGGGGTCATACTGCTCAAATACTCACTACCCGTGGATTCTGGAGGCTCCCAAAACATAGCTGCTATACTTTACACTAAACAAGGCCCATACACACAGAAACACAACAGAAAACTTTACATACATGCACAAAAAAAGCCCGAAGTGAGCTGAGAGGGACAGCAGAGCACAGCTCAGGGGGAGGAGAGCCAACACTTCACTCCTCACAGGCCATGTGACCATACGGAGGCCAATGGAAAGGAAGCAGTGGGTGTACGGCCCACCTCACTGAGCTGAATCCAAAGTCTGTGTGAATGCTTGTCAGCCTCCCCCTGCTCTGGAGGGAAATATAAATACCACTGGAATGCCTATGAACTGAGTAAGGGGAGCAGCAGTGGATGATGCAGGGTGTGGGAGGGTTTGGAAAAATAGTGGCTCTTGGACTTGCCCTGAGCTACAGAACAACTCCTCTGCTGTTGCCGGTGACACAGGTGACAAATTTACTGGATGACCATGTTGCTTTATGGAAAAACCGGGCAGGGAAGAGGAAAAGAGAAGAGGTTTTCTTGGTTGGAGAATGCTGATTTCCACTCCCCCACCCCCACCACACTTTTTTTCTACTTACAGTGACAGGAAGCTGCCTCAGTGGGTCACCTCCATGTGTCTACGACTCAGCAGGGAAAACAGCTTTTGGGCTCAGTATGCAACCAACCTCAATCCTGTTTATTAAAAACAATAGCAAAAACAAAAAGTGCAGCCATGATGGCAAATTTCTAACTTCTGATGAAAAAAAAAGTACTTTTCTCATTCCATTCTATTTACGTCATGTAATAACCACTGTAGATTAAAAATAGACTGACAGTCTATTAGACAGAGGGGCTGAGAGTGTTTTCCACTTTTAGACTGAAATGAAGAGGTTTCAGTTCAACAAGGTTGTAACTAAGTTTGGAAATGCACTATAAAAATGGAAGTGTTTAAAAAGTTCACTACTGAACACAATTACAAAACAACAGAAAAAAAGAGGAAAACAAAGGCTACGTTCACACTGCACTCCTAGAGACTCCAAGTACACAACAAAATGTATTTAACGGCTAAAAAAGTGGCTTTTGCTTGATATGTCTCCTTTAATTTGAGGGAATTGGATTTAAAAGTTGCCTGTCTCAACTGATTATTAGCATGGAAGAATAATCTTTATTTTTCCTCTTGAAATAAAGTCCACATCCAGCACACCACACTCCTTGTGACCATTCTATCCTCACTAAACAAGCTGGCCTGTATAAGTATGGCAGCATTGACACGAGTGGAGCCTAAACGGGCAAGCAACCAATTCAACACAGCCCCTGTCTGTTTCCCTCCCTGGCTGGCAAAATCCACCCCAGCTTAAGCTCACAAAGCCCACAATTCAGCAGCACACTTTAGAGCCTGCTGCACATTTTCATAAACTTCTCCCAGGTTTAACGTGCCATGCCATCAGTGATGGCATGGCACTTTTCAAATGACTTCATCAGGTGGTGACTCGTGTTTTACACACAATTATCTGCATTCATTGTTTTCTGGTAAAAAGATCACTTAAGGCATCAGGTGCAAAAAAAATAACTAAAAAAAAAAAAAGACAGTTGTGAAGTGTCAAGAACAGTGTCAGACCCGTAAAACAATTTTGTTTAACACTTCCTATCTCGTCTAGACAAGTGAGTCAAGCATATCGAGTTACGGAATCAATCACCCACAAGCAGCATCTTAATGAGAGCGATTAAAGGTGACACCGTCTCTGCCTGCATTCAAATGGCTCGTTGGGGATTGTGGAGGAGCTAAAAGCTCCTCGGTGTGCCTCGTGCCGTAAAGAAATGACTGTGGTCTGTCCTTAGAGGTAGGGCTGTGACTCCAGCCCTTATCAGACGTGTAACAGCATGCCTGTGTCTGGGTTTCAGAGCTCAGCGACGACGCAGCATGGCAGCAGGAGTTACATTACAGAGACACAAATACATGCTAGGGCTCTGTGAGGGGCTTCAACGGGGGTTTTCAATGGTTAAGAAATAGATGTGAAAGATGGATCATTTTTCTCTAAGCTGAAATTGTAAGGAACAGATTTAAAATAACATCCAATTTGTGCTTAGCAACATTTTCATCAGTGTACGGCGCCTAAGATATCATGCAGTCGTTTATTGCAACTCCAACCTTTAGTAGTTTCCACTCAGCCTCGGCAAGGTGTGATTACGGAGGGGAAACTCATATTCATCCTGAGGCCCAGTTGTGGCAGACAGCTGTGATGTGGTTTAATTCTGCGGCAGACACATGTAATCTGCACTGGACAGCTTTGGTTCCACTGTGGCCATGTTTCATGTGGTTGAAGTCTTAAGAATAACTAGCGTGACGCAAGATTTCCAACTCATGAGGCATTAAAGACCTGAATTCTGAGCTTACTTCTTGCTGTATATTGCTACAGGGTTAGTTGAATAAATACATACATGGATTAAAATACACTACAAATGCTTTTAAAATGGAAACGAAAGAAGCAAAATTCAAATATTACAAAACATAAAGATCAAAGAAAATGTGGTGATGCCTAAAGCAAAGACAAGAAGCACCAAATGCAGATTCAATAACAATCCAAGTAGCATCAGCTAAGGCTAAATGTGAACCTTTATTTTCAAATGCATTAACGACAATGTTTACTGACTGCTTTGTTTACTGGAATGATGTGCATCAAAACTCATCAACCAACCTGCACAAGCATGAAAAGGTAAGATAATTAACTGTAAACACTGAATTTCAAATGTTGACGGGATAATTACTTTCACAGACGTTGGTTTGCATCGTGTTAGAGGGAAAGAAAACAAAACAAAATAAGAATGTGGAAACCCATTTCCATGTTAATTTAGTGTTTTATTTGTTATATCTCACAGTAGTATTTTTAAACACAAAAATCCTGTGTTTACATGTATTTTTACTTTTAAACTTAAATTCAGAACTTGATTTTTTAAAATGATGTACAGCATATTTTTTTTACAAATTACAATATTGGCTGTTTACAAAATTGGCTGTTTACAAAAATAAAATACTCTAACTGTCCAAAAGATGCAACTTCAATATTCAGAAGCTGACAAACTGGATAAAATACCTGCTAATTTATGTACAGAAGGTAAGAAATGCCTCCTTTAAAAGGTCAAACTATTAAACTGTGAACAAATGTAAGAAATGTGTGATGTATTTTTATCTGTATAGAGTGTGACAGCTTACATTCATCACTTTCTTCCTATAATTAAACTGAAACTAGCATTAATTAATCCAAAACATGTTGGTAAAGTTCACTAAACTTTTACCATTCTTCCTATTTGTGCCTCATGACTCAGTTAGCTGCAGAGTAAAATACATTTAGGCAAGTTTAATTTTAATGTACGGAAGCCGAGGGCGGCCGTTGTCCGCTTATAATTATTTTCCATGGTTTCCTCGTTATCATGAAGTAACAAGGACCGTTTTCTTGAGATAACGAGTTCATTTCCAGATGGTTTTCCTTGTGTATCATTCAGTAACCATAGAGACGGCCTGGTCCCCTTGGCTGGTCATCGATGAAGTTTTCTTTCTCTTTCTTTCTTTCTTTCTTTCTTTCTTTCTTTCTTTCTTTCTTTCTTTCTTTCTTTCTTTCTTTCTTT
>JARVJO010000330.1:20219654-20247678 GCA_031762555.1 Cynodonichthys magdalenae | reverse complement strand
TTCATATCAGCCCTCGTCATCTAAGGAGACGGCTGGCCTGACTGGAGATCAGCAGGCGTTTACACAGTGATCTTGATGATGTAATAAATTTTATCAGTCACCAGCTGAGGTCGTCTCCATGGTTACTGAGTGATACACAAGGAAAACCATAACTTGTTATCTCATGAAAACAGTCCTTGTTATTTTGTGATAACGACGATGTTATCACGAGAAAACCATGGAAAATAATTATAAGTGGAAAATGGCCGCTCTCGGCTTCCGTATAAAAGACACCTGAAGGTACATTTTAGTTAATATGACATGCTGGAGTCGATGCTTTGACCGAAAAATGTTGGAGTTTTTGCACACTCAGAATCTCAGACAGATGCCATCCATCAGGTTTTGTAAATGGGTCACCTTCTGCAAAGTTTCATTGTTTTTGTTTTTTTTTTGCCATATTTTGATTGGCCATATTCACCTAAGACGAGCCAGAAATCAGCCATTAGGGAAACAGAAATTTCCTAAAAAACACAAGATGCAGCCAACACTAAAAAAACATAAAAGCTAAAAAATAAATAAATAAAAAAAAAACTTTTCCACACTTTGAATCCGGGGGGGGGGTATTGGAAATCTATAAGTACAAGGTTGCACAAATGCATTGTTAACTTTTAAAGACACACACAGTGTCAGGTACATCACAACACTGCATCTGCACTGATGTGCCTCAGCAGGCTGCACAGTGGAGACAAGCTCACGTCAAACTTTACACACACACACACACACACACACACACACACACGGCACAACTCTGTGGGAAAGTTGAAACAGGAGCTCCAAATCAACTTGAAAAAAAAAGAAAAAACAGAAGAAAAGAAAAAAAATGCGCAGCCCTGAGTTATTATATCACATGAAACATCTGGTCTCTATTAGTATGACTTCAGCCAGCCTGATGAAGACTGAGCTGTTTTGTAATTCATGTGGCGTTCCCACATGAGGTGCCGGTGCTGTCAGGTCATTGCATCTTGTGGTCGACTTCAGCAACTGCACACATGACGAAACTACATCAGTTTCATCTTTCAGGCAACAAACTTTTAGATCCTCCTTTGTATTCATTTTATCTCATGACAAACTGAGTCATGGTATTCTGTCTTGTTATTCTAAAAAGTCATTTTCTTGCTGATTTTGATTTGAATGTTTAGATCTGTACTAACAGCCTTCAAACAGCTGCTTCTATTTAAAAAAAATGATGATAGAAAACAATTAAAGGACAAGCATTGTTTGAAAGGCATGCATATTGCCCACAACGTTTTAGTCTTAAAATCAGCTGTTGATAATGGCCATATTGAATTGGATTAAAGTTCTTCTGCAATGACAAGCACTTTAATTCTATTTAAATCTTAGCACAATTTCTGCAAACCTGACTGAATTTGATACATTTTAGTTGACTGTAGTGGAAAATTTCCATTTCCAACATCTATCCAGTGATTCATGAGATATTTTGCTAACAGGCAGACTACATTAATTCCAAATAGTTGAAGGCAATAATTTAAACACAAACCTGGCTAGCACAGGATATGTGATGGTCAATTAGTCTTGGCTCCTACCTACTATTTTTAAGGTCAGTTTATGCAACATTGAGTTATGTAACATTTTATGTTTTTTTAAGGTCCTTTGCTTATGGCAGTCCATTTGAGTTAAGTTGTCCTGAAAGGTTAAACAGTTGTAGAGGTGCGTCCAATGATTCCCTTCTGAAAGTTTCATTAAAACGTGTCCAGTGGTTCGTGAGATATTTTGCTAACAGACACATGCCTTAGCACACAACAGCCATGAATTTGTAAATAAAAAATAAACAAATAGGCAAACAGCTGTGGTCTGTGCTTCCTCTAAGAAAGTGATTGAAAAACATGAAGTTCAAGTGCAACATACACAAACACAATATAGCTAAAGTAAAAAGCCACAATATATATATTTTAAATAATTTTATCAAAATGATTATCAGATAGTGTTAAAATTGCAACTGTTACAGCAAACCAAGACTAATTTGTCCATTATCTTCTTTTTGTTTGCTGACAATTAGTCTAATACTACCCATTAGCGCCCCCAAGCGGTGTCAAAAAGCATATCAGAATTTGTTAAACTGAAAACCTGCTTTACAAATTGATGCTGTAAATACAGATATACGAATGACAGAATGACACCTGTTTACGAGGCAGCACCAGTTCTGCACAGCCAGTATTAAATAACCATAAAAAAATATGAATACAAATAAAATTACGCTGTATATGTAAGTTTTCAGTAGGCTACATTATTTTTACTGCATATTTTAGGATAGGCCTACTTTAATAGAGCTTGTATGTTTGTCCTATTATTATAACGAGACAAACTTCATAAAATTATGTATAGAGAAAGAAAATTTACGCAATTACCAGAATATGGAACTTTTTTTTCTGCAAGCTTCATTTATTTTGCTCGTGTCATTTAGACTTGTGATTTGATTCAGCTCTGATGGGTAGGGCTTCGCTGAGCCCCTGCAGCCGCTCCTGGTGCTGCCTGCAGCGGGTTACTGACCTGCCAGCCTCCGCTCCCTGACATTCTTCCAGAGTAGATCCCAGGCTTTGGATGTGGAGCTCCGCAGCTGCTCGCTGAAGGACCGCCGGAGATTCAGTTTCCTCGAGTTTCTTTTAGAAGTCATCTCAAACCCTGAACTCTGCCATAATAAAATCCTCTTGTTCCCACACAAATATTTTCAACTTTCATACAAAAGAAAAAAAAAAACTTTCTCCCGGCTACATTTTTCCCCTCTAAAGCAGCAAACTTCTCACTCCTCGTGCCCGGTCATTCAAAGAGTTTGGAAGCATTTTGAAATAAATAACTATGTTTCTCAGGTTTAGAAACAAAAACCAATAAAATAAATAAAAGTGGAAAAAAGTGTCAGTGAAGCACAGAGACAGGCTCTCACACTTCCCACCAGATGTGCGTGTTTGCTTTTGCGTTTGTGTGTGAAGTGATTCACGCACCGCAAGCGAGGCGGTCGTGATGCGTTCAAGGGCACAGACAATCGTGGGAATTACCAGTTTAACAAATCTAGGTGGAACATAAAAGCAAAGTAAACGGCTTACGGATAAATTCCGGGAAAGGGGGAGTTTGAATATACAACCCGTGACATCGTGACGCTATTTGTATAATTTTACGACAATATAGCCAAAGTTATGAAAGACACTCATTTAATGACCCAACACCAACCACATTTCCTGCAGTGACTCCACCATTATTTACCCCAAAGTATAAAGAAAGATCATTTGCTAAATGATCTAACTAATAGGCTGTAATAATGAGAAATATAGTAGTTTAAATATAAAACTGTTAGACCTAAAACTCCGCATTGAGTCATGAATGCATCACAAGCAAAAATCATTGGCACATATAAATAGGCCAAACAGTTAAAATTAAATTATTTACTTGCTGTAATCATGTTTATTGTATTATCTGACCATAAGACCTTACTGGTTGATAAAAAATATATATTTTATTTTATAGTTTGTCTGCAATGAATAATAAGTGGAAAAGGGTGATTAAATAGCTTAGCAACAGAGATAAAAATCAGTGTGTAAGTAATAGCTAAGAGTCATTCCCAGCACATACTTAGAGCTCTAACTGATCATGTTTTTAAAACTTTGCTAATAACTATTAGAGACAACTGTCTGTTAGGAAACTGTCAAATGATGAACAACTGAATGGATTTAAAAGAAACTTTCAGAAAGTAATGTCTGAATGTGAATGTGATCAACTTTTGGACACAACCCAATCCAAGATGGCCACTTCAACTAATTGGCCTTACCCAACACAAAAATGGCTACTTGGTCAAATTTACAGGTAAAACCTACAGTTTATGTGGTATATCTGGGAGTCATCTTTAACACATTCTCAGAGCAATAACACATTTTGTGAGATTTCACAAAATCATATGAGATAATGCATGTTTTGACTGAAACAGCTGTAACTGTGTCCCTTCTTAGCATAAGATGATTTTAGTTTAAATATTTAACAAGAAAGGTGGTGGGAGATGTGCACTCTTTCAAGTGTTGATAGGTCTTTAATTTGAAAAAACTTTTATAAGTCAAGATTGACAAAAAACTCTTAGTTGACTACTTCCAAGTCAGAACTAGGTTGTATGTTTGAAAACTTAATGTGAGTTCAACAAGTTCTCCTCTGAGTAGGTTAGAGTGGGTCACCTTTTCATTTGGAGCATGGATTCAGTTTCAGGACCATTTACTTCTGTTATTGCAGAAACCTGCACAACTCATGCTGGAACAAAAGGAGACCTTGACGCATGCCTAAAAAATAAGCATCATCAGTTTTCTAAAAAAAAAAAAAAAAAAAAAGAAACAGCCTGCATGACAACAGTTACAGTAATCATTTCACCACATTTATTTTAGGAAGTTTCTGCTATTATTGTGAGCTCAGTCAGTCAGTCAACACAAGAGCAGTGATATCGTATCAGCTGAAAACATTTTGTGGGCACTAGCTCAGACTACTGCAATAATAGGGTTAAATCTCACAGAGTGGCTGAGTAAAGAGTTTCTCAGATAAACAGAACTCTGACGACATCAGTGTTCCATCTCAATATAAAACACGTCAGTTCCATCAGAAAATAGACCCTGTTTGCCTCCAAGCAGGACAGATCAGATTAGTTATGCAATTCAGCAAAGAACCTGATGGGATGCCCCAGTATGGTGGTTTGAGCTACTTTTTGCAAGTTTAAAAGAGAAAACAAAATTTATGCTATCAGGAAAGCTTCAAGCTGAATGTAATGTTTTAATTATAACATGAAACTACATGTCTAAGAGGTTTTCTTCTGAAGCAAAACTTGAAAATTTGCTCAGCTGAAATAAGTGAAACAATTGTCAAGGTGTGAGAACTTTTTCAAATGCATCCAAGTGAATCACTGATAGTCAGGAGATTCATAATGTGGGTGAAAACTTTCACATTCTCAAAGTTAATCAGTAGAAGTTCATCGTTTGATTGTTTAGTTTCATTCAAACCCCTTCACTGATTCATTAGATGTTTTGCTAATAGTGCAGATCAACACACTCCCAACCACACACACACACACACACACACACACACACACACACTTAGAGGCTAAGAACATTTCTGCTGGGTTGGATAACTGCATTGGCTCTTTTAATGGCCTCCCAGATTTCCCACACAAACCTCAGGGATTCCAGATGTTGCAGGGAGGCACAAAGTCTCCTCCTACAATGGGCCATCAGCCCTCGCCTCCGCATCCTCCAGTTGAGGAAGCGTGTGGCATGACTCACAAATCCTGCTTCTTTTTGCAGTCGAGTAAGGCGTACAGTGGCCATGCTACCTGCTCTGAACTTCTACCTGTACCCTGATTCAAACAACAACAAAAAGAAATCACAGAGCCTGCTGTTGAAAGAGGCTCTGTCCTGGGGCAGTGCACCACTGCAGCTTTCTTGTGGTTTAAGACCTTATTAAACAATCTGGCTCAATAATCAAAGAGCAGTAGCATGCAGCAGTAGAGGAGACTTCCTGCTTCCTGTCTCTGCTGAAGCCCTAACTCGACTTGTTTGCGTCTTAGTTTTAAAACAATGCCTGCGCTGGAGTTTAAAGAGTTTTGATGAACATTGTTGGCATTAGACTTGAGCTATATAGGTTGTGTGAGCCTGCACATACACAAATAACACAGGAGCTCAGCCGCAGATTGACCATTTTCCAAATAAATAATCAGTAGTCAATCCTCACCAAAAACTGGACATCTGATGCAGAATTGACCAAAAACATAAATGTAAATAGACCGCAACTTTATGTTTATGATTAGCATCAGAGGTACTAGAAATGGCCAAAGATTATGGGAAAGATGAGCCTTCAGAAGAAAATTAGGTTGTGTTGGGAAAAGAACTTGTAGGGAACTGATAGTAAAACGTTACTGACATTAGCTAACAAAAGATAACAGTACATTAAACTTTTTTATCAGACTAAAAGAAAATTAGAGATAGTCAAAAAAGGTAGGCTATTAGCTTAACAGTAAAAACAAATAAATAAATAGTTGCATTGAAAAGCATTTCTTAGTATGCATATTTCTGGCCTATGTAGAGAATTATTTCTCAGTTTTCTTCACTGGTGAGTCTTTGGTCTTGTACTCTGAGGAAGTTCTGTTTTATCACTGTCCAACAATTCTATAACAAAAAGTCCATCAAATTATCAGCATCCTTAATTTTATTTAAAATGAGCAACAGATACTGCTCTGATTTTTAACAAAAATGTTTTAGCTTATGCAAAATAGACAAGAAAACATGCTTTGTTGTTCCTTTTAGAGAAGGGAATAAGCTGTATTAATAGGTATAATAGCAGAAAGTATATAGAAGTACCTTAAAATTGTATGAAAATAATTAAACAGGTAAAAAGTAGTGGGAATGCTGAAAACATTCAAATATTAACAAAATCTCACTGTCACCTGATCCTTATTAAACAACCAGGCTCAATAATTAAAGAACAAGAACTTTGTAAAGAGGACATATTGTCCTGTAGATACAATTGTTTTGCAAAAATATTTTTATTTTGAAGATGAGTTGGATCTTAAAGGGGTAATATTATGTATTTTCCTGTCCCATAGTTCAATCCTATCAATCAAGTAACTATGTTACCTTCAGTTGTTATGAAAACGCTGTATATGCATCAAAAATAAAATTTGACTTTGCACAATAGCGTTGTATTTAGTGGTTAAAAAAGAAACATCATTATAAAATATCAGTTTTGGTAAATGGAAACTCAGGATACAGTAAAACCTTATCTGAATGATCCCACGTCGGACCTGGAAAGCTCTAATCTGAAGAACCAGAGCGAGTACAAAGGTTCTTACAAGACAGTTCAGCTTGGTAATGTATCTCCCAGTCATCCTCTCAATGTTAAGCTACTTTTTGCAAAGATAAATAGATCATTTGTTTGACCCATTGAAGCTTTGCAATGAAATCATGAGCAGCCACCATTTTTAAGATACATTTTGTAATGAAATCATAGCGATTTGTAAAGAAATATTTCTCCTGCAACTAGTCTGTTGGATTTGTGTGAGGGGTGCACTGGAGAGGGGTGCTCTGTGGGGCGGGAGCTCAGCTGGGGACTGAGCTCCAGGGAGGAGCTTTGGGCAAATAGGCGGTGCTTTGTACCGGCAAGTGTTTAGGCAGCGCCACATGGCCACCACAGGAAATTCAAAGATTTCTCAAACATGCATGAATGAGTCAAAGCAACACTCTGGGTATGTTTTTGATGAGTGGTTGACATTATAACATGATATAAAGCATAAGTCGATCTTGCAAATAACACACACACACACACACACCTCAGCTATCCATGAGGCTTCAGTCTTAACACTGAGGCCTCATGGTCCATTTTGACCCAAAGACAGCAGGAGGGCTAAAGTGAATTTTACAGTATATGACACGTTTGACACTGCAGAGGCGACTACAAGCACATACAAGCCTAATTTCAAGCAGCTGTTGTTTTTCTGGCTTGGTTAGACTCTTAACTACGGTTTCTCTCTGGGAACAATTCGTGAAAACCTAAACATTAACTTCCTGTTTGAACTAATTTCTTATTGACTTATTTCATCCCTCAGTATATAATAAAATGTTGTTTATGCTGCGTTATCTTGTCAGCTGTATTTATTGGCGATTGTAGCGATTGCCATGAAGCTGAGCAAACCCTGATGTGCATTACACGTCACCAGAAAGCAGATGGAAGTTAGTTTGTGTTTTAAAAAAAAACAGACACAAACATGACTTTAAACAGACTTAAAATCAATTAGGTAAAGTTTATTTTTTACATCTGTGAAAATTAAAAAAAGTGGAATGGGGTGAAATTTACCTCTGTGATTAAATCCTTGTTTCTTTAATAAAAACCAGGTGCAGGACAGTGGTTAAAATAGTTTCCCATGAATTTTTTTATGTGGGCAGTGCAGCTTTAACAGATTTAGAAAGAACAGTATTACATGCTTTGTCATTCAATTAAACAAAGGCCATATGCATGCTTGCCATGCCAGTTTTTGCTTTTTTAAAACCTCTTAATGCAAATGTTGAACTTTGCAAACTCTAACTTTAACATAATTTGTGATAGTGACAAAAATGCTTTTCTCTTTTTTTGGTTTAGTTTAGTTTTAGCTTCAAATTTCAATACAATAAATTCAAGCATTTACAAAAAGAATTGCTGTACAACACAAAAACATGATAAATCTGTAATTTGAAAACAGTTGTGATGTAATTTATCACCTTTCTGTTGATGAATGAGTCCATAATGAGCAACTCTCACTAAAGGAAAAACCATGATGCTATAATTGACGTCCTGCTAAGAAAACAGTATTAGTGGCCACTTTAATGCATTGGGACCAAAGTCGGCCCCTCCTTTCACAACCACATAATCTAAAGCCAGATATACACCACATGTGTGGCTCCTCTGGAAAAATGAACTCGACTTGGGAATATATGGTCAGGAAATTTATAGCACATGCATAAGACGAGCCCTCGGGGACCAGGATGGATGTGAAGGGGAGATCTTCTGTCTCCCTGCTCCCCAAATCCTTGTTTCCATTAGGCTGGGAATTGCAATCTCCCAGACTTTTCAAGGGGGTCTGGTGTAAGACCTTCTGGCCAAAAGCATGACCCATTCACTGAGGAGAAATCAGTTTCCTCACATCTGGGGTTTTCCCCCAGCAGCTAAGGGCTAAGCATTCCAGATCAGGCAGCAGACACAGATGGAGGCTGCGCACACTTACAAAGTCTGGAATGTAGATAACTTGTACATAAGTAAATATCTGTTTTTATCAAAGACACAGACAGAAAGATGAGGAAGAGAGAAAAATAGACCAGAAAATGTGCCAGTTTTTCAGGGAAAACCAGAGCTTTTTTTTTCAAAGCCAGCTGGCCTAAACAAACAAACGAATGAGTCAATGAAACAAAAACATTCTCAGGCTAAGTGATGTTTCCTCTCCCTGCATCTGCTGCTA
This sequence comes from Cynodonichthys magdalenae, assembly GCA_031762555.1. Taxonomy (NCBI): domain Eukaryota; kingdom Metazoa; phylum Chordata; class Actinopteri; order Cyprinodontiformes; family Rivulidae; genus Cynodonichthys; species Cynodonichthys magdalenae. Next base: position 20,238,677 of record JARVJO010000330.1, on the reverse strand, counting down.
CTGCTGCTGCCAAGGACCAAGTCATTGTCCAGCCAACATGTTCCTCACACTGATAGTGTTTGTTTTTATTGAAAAGTGTTATTTTATTCTTAATAGTAATGAGTAAAAGCTTGATGATGAGCTGGGTTTGCCTGTCTGATGTAGAAGTGATATCTCTAGAGATGAAAGTCTTTCTGTTGTACTTTTTCCATCACTTTTATTCTTTGACTTGACAGAGATGTTTTTTTTTCTCCTCCCTGCGTTGATTGATGCATTGCCTGTATGTGGCATTTTCCTCTTTTATTATTCTGTTTTCCACCTACTTCAGTCCACGGGATATCCAACAACCATAAATTTAATCACAGACAGATGATCTGATGATTGTTCAAGGCAATTTTATGAAAAACTCACTTGTATTTGTTATTTTTTTCTAGAATCACAAGTGATTTTGTGTGTGGTTACGGGGGAGTGGGGGTCAGTGGTTGGGGTGCTTGTAGTCGTGTGTGTGTATTCTTGCATGTTGGACCAACCTGTTGGATTTTGTGTCAGTATACACATGCAATCACTCACTCTCATGCAAAGTGGACATTCCCCTGAAACTGGATTGCATTCTCGTGCAGCTGCCCACATCTTCTTCTGCTAAGTTTACAAATCCCAGGCTTAAATTCCTTAACTGACACCCCAGTCTCACACACACACACACACGTACACACATATAAATACACAAACACTCACAGAAATGACATTAGTCTTTTCAAAGAAGTTGTTCCCCAAAGGCTTTTAGTGGCTGTTTCATTTCTAAATGGCAGAGTGGTGTAATTAGGAATCAGAACCATAAACCTGTTTCCTCTCATCAGCTAACTTAAAATTAGCAGATAGTTTCTGTTCAAATGTAAAAACACAATGCACAGTGGGCAGATGATTTATAATAAATCATGCACAGAGATCATGGAAACTGTTGAGCACAATGATGTCATAACAGCCTTGAAGGCATCATTAAAAGACATGCTTTAACTACAAGTTTGATGGAGATCTTTAAAGATTTCAGCAGTTGTTCAGATTGTTCTCTAATGTTTTCTCAATCTTTACAAATGACTGTATACGCAAAGAAAAGTCCAGAAATACAACCGAGCTTCTATTTTTTCCCCGCTTCTTTTCGTTTTCCCTGTCAAACAGCCAAACTGGCCTCTGCACTCAGGAAACCACAAGTCATTTTCCATCTTTCCATGTGTGGAATTTTTCATGCACTTGCCATGCCAGCAGCACTCTTTATAGTCCAAACTGCATGTATAAATTTTAAATTTAGAGCATGACGTCATGAATCTGGCACCTGTTGCTAAACCGATAGATGGGGAGTAAATATAATGGCAAAATCCCATGAACATGAATTTTGCCTGCAGTTTTAAATCAAGTTGGTTCACATTCTTGTCTTTGACAGCCGATGCAGAAAAAAAATTAATCGGGGGGGTTGAGGGGGTGCGCTATTGTGCAGCTTTCTGTTAACTTTGTAGATGCAAATCTCAACACTAAACAAACCAAAAAAGGGAAATACTAAATATTTACTTTGCACACTATTACCCCTTCTTCCAACACAGTTTGTATTTTTACCATTAAAAAAACTTAATATCTTTAAAATAAAACCAACAGTGAAGTAAGAATTTCTCTAGCAGCCCTCACACATCTCCAAACACCCAAAGCTACATAGCTTTCTTATTGACCACCTGCTTCTTCTATATTCTCATCAAGGGTCAGATTAAGTCATCGATTCCTAACTGGTTGCCATGAAGAATCCAGTATGTACAATATGATCTCTAACAAGTCTCCAGACAGAGACAGAGAGAGACTGCAGCTGTTGGAGGTCAGAGTCAGCCTCCACCAGCAGTGACCCTGTTGACACTGAAGTTCTGGACTCAGAACAGCTGAGAAATAAGGAGAAGGTCGAACAAAGATAAGACAGCACCACCACTGCCACACAGACATTATGTAATACCCACTGGTGCTGATGATGGACAAGATCAGTGAGTACAAAAATGCCAGCAGGAAAGTTGGAGACAGATTCTCACACTGATGCTGTTAAAGTCAAAGCTGAAAAATTGTTGTTGTTTGATTCTCCAGATTATCTAACTTATTGCCAGCATATCCACTGCCTGGCCAAAAAAAAAAAGGTGCCACCTGGATTTAACTAAGTGCTATGATCTGGGGTTGCTGCAGTTGGTCAGGTCTAGGTTCAGTAAATGTATGTGCTCAAAGAATGAGGTCAGATGACTACCTGAATATAGTGAATGACCAGGTTTTTCCATCAATGGATTTTTTCTTCCGTGATGGCACGGGCAGATTCCAAGATGACAATCACTGTGTCCAAATTCAGAGGCTGGGTCTTGTGAAGGACCCGGCCTACCCGGTCTAGGTGGGCCGAGTCCTTGGTCGACTTCGAAGACCGGAAAATAGTGTCTGTGAATTTGGACGGTCCTCCCATCCTTATCCTGGCATCGGAGGAGTCTCAGAATTCGGACAGCCTCCTGCGTGGTGCTATGATGTAAGCGGCCGACAAATTCGGCCTTCAGAGGACCCAGCCTCTGACTTTGGTCACAACCGATGCCAGGACTCATCAGGCTGGAATTGTGAAAGAGTTCAGGGTGTATGATCATCTTCATTTTCACACATGGATTGGCTCCAAAGAGTCCATTGAGAATCTTTGGGATGTGCTGGAGTCACACTCTACCATCATCAAGGCAAGATCTTGGTGAAAAATGAATGCAACACAGGATGGAAATAAATCTTGTGACATTGCAGAAGCTTTTCAAAACAATGCTACAGTGAATGTGTGCTGTAATCAAAGCTAAAAGTGGTCCAACAAAAAAGTGTATGTGTGCTGATTTATTTATGTTAACATGGTTCTAGGACCTTCCTGTCATTAGATACATTTCACATTTCTGTTTCTGTTTTTTACCACTGCCAAAAAAGCTTCTTTCAGAACTGAATCATGCGAGTTGATTAGAGAGCACACACATGAGATTAATTACAGAAGGCAGGGGGCATTTGGTAATCAACCACCAGCTAGGATTTTATACTCACTGTAAAGATAGAAAAAGCTAAACTGCGACATTAAAACATCCTCTTTCCGTGTCTTCTACAACTTTTCTGTTGAAGTCATTGTCACCAGTTGGAAAATGGGCATTGCGTTACACTTCTTCCCTTACGAAAAAAAGAGATTCACAGAGTTTCCTTGTTTTATTTCAGAAGCTAGAGATTTTTGTGTTGAATGTAGATTAGCATATTTATTCAGAGTGGAGATCGGTGTAAATGCACACAGCCTGGTTGAAACCTCAGAGGCCAAGAGGGAAGCCTCAGTCTGACAGTTCTGGGCCACAGAGCGCTGCTCTAACTGCACGTGGGTTCTTTTCCCTTCATCTGGCATTTGGGAAGGAGATATTTATCATAACAAAGCCTGTGAACTTTTATTTATGCAAGCTAAAATTCATTCAGTTCTTAACAACTGCTTATCTTGAGTATCCAGTCATCCATTCTGTTTGTCTAACCTTTTGGATGAAATGAGTCAGACATAAATACATGTACCAAATGCACATCATCTATGAGTAAACACTGCAACACCCCAGGTCTGACCATGAAATTCTTATTTTAATCAAGACAAATAAACAAAGATTCACACTCCCCATCTGTTTTGTATATTTAGTGGAAACCTGGTTCGGTATGCTGTTTCTACCATTAGAATGCCACTGCAGCTTCACTGCGTCTAAGATTAATGTCAGTCAAGTCACCAGGGTTTGGAGGATGAACATAATTGCCTTCTTTCACCAAAGGAACTCATTAATTTCCATACTGAAATTAAAGAGGCTGCGGGGAATAGATTTCCATACAAATGTTGCCATGTGGGAACAAATGTGGTACTTTTGGTCAGCCGTGTATTTGAGAATTGAAAAATGCTCCATTAATGCTGAGTAATGCCTTCAGAAAATAAACAATTCAGTTTTAAAAATGATGCTTATTTTACCCTCCTCTATGCACAGTCAGTTTAAAGTCTTTCCTTATGAGGAACTCTGAGTTCTGTTTTTGCTCCAGAAAAGAAAAAAAAAAAAAACAAGCAGGTCTGTGTTTGACAGAAATAGAAACTATAAATGACATGCAGAGATCATTTTTAACCAAAAAAAAAAATCTCTTCCAGCTAATCCACATTAATAAACAAATAAACACAGCATTGGTCCTCTTTGCTGCTTTGCTCTTTTGAGCTCAACCCAAGGAATGTGTTTTCCTCTCCTGGACAATGTCAGTTTAATGAGATGGACAGTGTTGTTATGGTCGATACCGAGAACCATCTGGCCGTCTCGAATCCATGCTTTGAAAGAGCTTTCCGCAGCCCAGCTGTAAAATGTGGCCAGGAAATATCACACCTAATACGTCTGACTCTCAGCCAGCTTTGTCCGTATTTTTACAACGTTATCATTCTCTAAGTCATTTCATCATTAAATTGAGGTTAAAGCCACATGTTGATTCATTTTACTTTGAATCTAAATGAATCTGACAGCAACACTGTCTGGTTTATTACATTTAAAAATGAAAATCACAGCTCTGCTGACATATTTGGCTGTGCCTTTTGCAGCAGTCTCACACTCAAAAACTAGAAAATACAATTAGCCTCAGTCATAGCATGTCTCCATTACTTCACAAGCAGACCACACATCAGGTAACCGTTTGGTAAAAGTTACAAGGAATTTTTCTTGACCATTATGTCCACTTGTGCTATGCCATCATCCATAACTGAGGTCATGTGAGAGTTCAACCTGAGTCTAAAATGGCATTTACCCAAATCCTGCAGCTGCCCCCCAAGGGCCACATCACACCAGGCAAAATATTTCCCCTCAGCAGAACAGAAACAATGATCTGGCACTCAGCCTAATTTTAACTGCATCCCTCTAAGTGACCAGCTTATAGAAAGGCCTTTAAAATAAAAGAATGTGCATTTGGACATTCTTGAGACACTGGTTAGGAGGGGGCTGACACCTGTGGCCGTCAGTTGTCTGGAGCCTGAGCAATTACACCATACAGGCCAGGACACGGTGCAGGGTCAGCTTAAACAGAGATTTTCATAACGTGCTTGTCAGCAGCATTTAGAGAACACGACTGTAAACCGACAGTATGGATTTCTTAAACGTTTCAGCTTTATACCTGTCCCAAACAAAAGGTTTTCACAGTTTTTAAATTTATTGGCTTGTAAGTGAGTAAAAGAACATACCGGCTCGCAAGAGTGTCAAATAAATATCTTCTTTCACCAACCAGAGAGGGGAAAATACAGCAGGTCTGTGTGTAAAATACAAAAAGATCCGTTGCCCCAAGCTTAATCTTTGATGAGTGCCTTAAAGCTGTGTTTTTTAAAGTGGGGGCCACCATGGGGTGCTAGGGGGTCCTCAGAAAGATGGAGGGAAGATAAGAAAGGAAACGCAAAAAATATATAATAATAATAATCTATTAAATTAAATCTATTTGCAATTATTATTTTTAAATATAATTTATAATAATATATTGAAATTTAATTTAAGAGAGCTAAAGAAGGTTTGTTTTCTTTGTTCTGTTCTCATCAGCAACAGTTTGTTGACATTTTGTTTTTTATATACTGTGATATAGTGTTTAAAACATTGATTTTTGTTTCAAAGGGGTGTCCCTGACCAGAAGCTAACACTGTTTGGTGGGCCATGACTTGGTAAAGTATTGTAACCCCTGACTTAAAGCACATTGGACATAAATGGGCCTCAGCAATCTGAAATTACTGCAAAGTTTGCATTGATTGAAAGGTTCTTTTCTGTTCAGTTCTATCATTTTACAGTTGTAAGACATGAAGTAAGGAAATTTGTGTTTGGTAGATAGTTTCTTTGTTGTAACATGCTTCTTGGCAATATTGTGTTTTACCCTTGGAAAGTCATTTTAGTTTCCCTTTTAACTGGAGCCACATTAGTAAGGAACATGATTTGTGGGATAAGCAGTAGAACTGAGTATGTGGGTTGAACACGTAAAAAAATAGCCAAATCTTCTCTGCCAAACAGTTTATTCTGCTGCTGTTATTGACACTTGTTTTGAGCTTCTGTTACCCCCAGATGCCACTAATCAGGTGCCCGATATATTTAGAAGTACAGTCTTGTTACAACAGAAAATAGTTACCAAACACAAGTTTCCTTATTTTTATGCTAATTTAGTTCATCTTGTGACACATCAATTTTTTCTGCCAGCTTTTTATAGTCACTGGCTGCTGCCCCAGAAGCAATGATAAAAATTTTTTTTTTTTAAATATCACCCTGAACAATTTGTCAGTTCACTACATTCACAAGACAGGAAGATGAGCCCAATTTAGACTTTCCACTCTACCTAAAGTGGATGTTTGTGGAAGATAAAATTGACAAATCGATCAGGGATTAAAGATTAAATCCAGCCTATTCCGCTTTGACGTTTCAGAGAGCAGCATTAGCATTACCATCACAAATCTTGAGATAAAACATATAAAATCGTAATTTTCTTACCTGCGCCTGCTGCATTGGTCATCTTGTTGAACATCTGAAAGGCAGAAACGGGAACAAAATGTCAATAGTTGGAGTGGAGAAGCTGATGAGTTCCTGCTTTTTTATCAATACTGCAATCGCTGCTTTGATGACAAAGTCAATACGACTCAACGAGGATGATGGTGGAATGATTTCGCACTTAAGTAGGACCTCAGATTGTGAATCATCAGCTGACAGTCTTCAGAGCTGATATCTTCCCCTAAAATACTCCAGGTGTGCAAAGATTGAGGGACTGTGACATGAGGTATTTTCTTGGAACAGTATTTGAAAATCATTTAAAAAATAGGTAATATTTATCATTGCAAAATATTAACTGATTAGGATATATTCACATACATATAAAACACCTGGAAATAGAAGTTACTGTAATTGGGGGGTTTTAATTAAATGACTGAAAAGGCAAAATTACTAAAAAAAAAAAAAAAAAAAAAAACTTCTCTTGAACTGGACTCCCTGCTTCTTAGCTGTTGCCCAACTCTCTCTTCTGTTTCCCCACTGCGGCCCACTGCTCTGATTTATGCGCTTGTTTGTCTGCCCTGTTTCCACATTTCTCTCCTGCAGAAACGAAATGCAGCGAAAAATCCCAAGATGTCTTTCTGCGGCGCTGCTGACCCTTCATCATAACAGTCAGTTGGCAGTCAGCTCTCATGGTGCTAAGAGGAATTCTTTTCACCATGTTTGTAAAAGCGCTATCTGTAAATTACAGAAAACAGCCTTTGGTTCATGACTGCATGAGCTACGACCTTCAAGTGTTGTCATTACGGCAACATCAAGAAAAAGCTGCTTTACACAAGACAGGTAAGAGTTTTTTTTTTTTTCTTGACTCTTTGAAGTTCCTCGACACTTTTAGGTCACATAGCAAATGAGGTCAAGTAAAGCAGGCCTCTGGCATTTCATTTTTCATTTATTTGGGGACAGAAGATGTGGAGTGAAGAGGATGTCACAGCCAACACATTTCTGCCAGGTCTCAGACATAAACCAGCCGAGGAAGCTCCAGAGGAGGCAGGCTCAACTGCTCAGTTATCTCCAGGCGCAAAAGCAGACTTTTTCTGAGAGAAGTTAAAAAAAAGGTCATAAATATATGACTCATCCACCTATGTGTTTATTTTTAGCTCTTTCTAAACAATAAAGAGCCAAGTGGATCCTTTGAAAACTAGAAGTATAGCAATAATGTATGCATAATTACTGACTGAGAGAGTTTGAATGAATTTCATCACAAATTTCAACACTTTTCTAATAGAGGTCAAACATTTCTTTCAATAAGAAATGAGCACAGTCTGTATTTTGATGTTTCCAAAATTTTCTGTGAAGTTGGTCTCCATGGACTTGTGTCAGGCCCAGACTCAAAAATATTCGCTCAAAAACCAGATGCTGCATCCCAGAGGAGATGTACTGACTTGACGTAGCTCTCTCCCTATTATTCTTACAGAGTCCTTGAAAGTATTAAATATATCTCAAGATCTGACCCACTTTAAACTGGCATTGTCCCAGTTCAGGACAGGCACATTTAGCTGGACAACACATGTCAAAGGTTACAGGTCATAAAATGTGACGTCCTTTAAGGTTTGTTTTTAGGGCTTTTTGCCCCCTCCTGCTTAAATGAACAAGATGTTTATAAAGAGTGACAGCCCGCTGTGGGTGAATGATAGCCGCTGTTGCTGCAGCAATGGCAAGTCAAAGGACCGGTCAGTCCACATGACACACCATTATGTCCTCTCTGTGCCCATCTCTGTCAACAACAATTATAAGAAATGTTCAACCCAAATATGTCTCTGAGCACTAAAAATAGAAGCACTTCTACATGCTGAAGACAAGAAACTCAGCCTGAACCAGTTCTAACTGCTGTTTTATTGGTATTATCATTATTTTAATATGATAAATGTTGATGGATTCATAGACCAAATAAAAACTTAAATCCTCTGGACAGGTTCTTCTTTAATGAAATGTTTCATCTCTCCCCCAAGAGACTTCTTCAGTCTGAGGAGTTTCAGGTAAACTCAGCCTTGTAAGCACTGCCACCACATGGTGGACAAACAAGTTTAATGATAACCATCAAAACTGTTTTTCACATTCAAAAAAGGACCATCAGCCTAACAATAGATCATTAGTGCCCTGATCATCACCTATTGTTTATAGAGGATCATGTGCAAAATCACCTGACGATTGTTGGGGCCCTGATTATCACCTATTGTTCACAGCGTGCTGAGTCATACTTGCAATAACAGCATTGTAAGAGGGGGACAACTGGACGTTGAGGCCTCTACTCTTGTTTAATGATGGACGGTTTTTCTTCGCAAAAATTACTTCTTTTACTCTTCTCTCAAACCAACGTTCCTCTCTATCAAGAATGAGAACATCTTCATCCCTGAAAGAGTGACAACTGGCCTGTAGATGAGTGTAAACTGCAGAATCCTGGCCTGATGATGTAGGTTTTCTGTGTTGGCCCATTTTTTTGAATAGTGGCTGCTTTGTTTTTCTGATGCATAACTGGTCACAGTCCTCCTGGCACTTAACAGCATACACAACATTACTCTGTTTGTGCTGGGGGACCGGATCTTTGAGGTGAACCAGTCTTTGCCGTAATGTGTGTTGGGGTTTGTACTTATAGACTTGAATGTGTCAGAACACATGAACAAGTTGCTAAATATTTAAAATAGTTTGTCTTTTTCTTACCAAAAGTCAAATAATATCCAAACCTTTAATTAAAAAAAAAAGCTAAATAATGAAAAAACTATAAAAAGCATTTAATTAAATGATTTAAACTTAATCATTACTTTTAAAGCCTGCATAGGAAGTACTATCTTTTACATACCATCTGTGAACATGATGATGTGAAGAACAAACAAACAAAATGTTTCATATCTTGTACCAGGACATCATTTCATGACAAAAGATTTGCTCTAAAGGAGATATGAGATGAGTTCCAGATTTAAGAATTCAAACAGAGGCAGGTCAAAAGAAAAGCTACCATTTATTGTCATATGAAATATTAGTCTATGTCTGCCAGTTTGAGCAAGCTCACCTGGTTTATACTTGGACTTCAGGCTGTATCACATTACCACACCCTGCTTTCAGATGTTCCATCTGGGCTACAGAGCTATTATTGAAAATTTATAAGAACCAAGAATAAAAAAAGAGAAAAATTGCTCTGAAAATAAAAACCTACTGGCCTGGTATTTTTTTTTTCACAAAACTCAAAACAATCAGCCTCAAATGTGATTTTCATATAAAACTATACATCTAACATGATATAACGTCTTCCCTGAATAATAATCGACCTCATTATACTCAAGGTTAGTGTTCAGCCAAAATACTCTTCTCTGAAGATTCCCAGCTGCTCCATGGCCAGATTTTAACCAGAGCTCTTTTCATGTTTAACGGATTCCACAAAAAGGCAGATGCTTAGAGAATCCATTTTCATTCAATTTAAAGTTGTTGTTGAAGCTAAATAAACTTTATATTTGAAGGTCTTTTAGGATTACTTGACTGTGTTCTTGCAGCTTTTGGTTTAGACCAGTTGTTGACCATCTCTGTGCTGCTACAGAGCCATCAGGACAACACAAAGGATGAAGTGAAAAGCTCTGAATTAAACCTGTGCTGCATTCTGCAAATCTCTCAGTTGTCTGTTCCATTTAGAGACTCTGAATGGAGACATTTCTATGCGTTGTTTAGCCGAAGTGAGAGCTGCTTGTCCACAATGCCTAAGCTGGCTTTATTCCTGTCGCAAATACCAAATATTTACAGCCCATAGAGAAAATACACACTCAAATGATAGATTAGGAAAGGACATATTTTTTTTAACATTGCAGCATATTATTGCTCAAAATTTGTATTGTAGGACAAAGTCCTCTTCTTTTGGTAGTCAGTTAAAGTTTTAAAACCCTACAAAAATCTACTCCACTCCAACAAAAGATTTGTTTGCTATCAGTTTTCTGGATGTTTGAGAATTTCTAAAGCAGCCTGGATGAAAGGCAAAGATGTTCCAGCACAATTTAGAATAATGGAAACCAGCAGTTTCAGGCAAAAATACACAAAAAATACCAAATTTCTATATGATCAGAAAAAAAGAATTTGGATCCACACTTTTATAAATTTGCAGTTTACAGAAACTTTGGAATAACATCTTTGGACAACAGCATAAATGACTATAATTACATGCATGAGTTTTCCAAAAACTGCTGGTGGCTCTAAGGATTCTAAAAAAAACTTACTGTCTTCTTGGTTCTGGCTTTTATTCCTGTTGAGGAGCTGCGATGAGCAGAAGATTTATCTTGACTCTGGCATTCCCCTTCATCTGGTCCTTGAAGAACTTTGTCATTCGAGGTTTGGCCCAGTGCAGACTTTGAAACAGCAACCCACTGCAACAACATCACAACAACAATCGTCACTGGGGCTGTCTCTGTGTGGCCAAAGAGACAAGGACAGGACGGATTCAACGGTGGCCAGGGGAAAAAGAAAACAACAGCCTGAGGTCAGCGGCTGTGGAAGTGAAGTCTCCACTCTCAATTCAGCTTGACAGAGGGGCACAAAGAAGCCAGTATCTGTAGATGTTCTTTTTGAGAGGACAGAGATTGTGACCTTGTCAAATATTCCAGTAAAGATGTCTTGACTTGGCCAGTTGTCTGTCGTTAGTTAAGGCAAGTAATAGTGAATGCCTGGGATGGTTATGCAGATGCCTAGGAGGCATGTAAGCCTTTCAGAACCATTCTTAATAGAGCAAATCATACAAGCCCCCTTCCAATACAACAGCTCCTCTGTGCTGTGCATACATATGGAGCTCAAATGGCCACTTTTGTTCATGAGTGCTAACTCTGGTGGGACATTTCATGAAACATGCCATTATAAGAAAGACTCTTTTTGGGAACAGAGTGGCATGGTCCTGGTTGCAACATTGAAAACACAATAGCTGTCTGTTCCTGCTGCACTCCTCTGACTGAAGACTCAAACGTCGCATTTGAGGGCTGCAGACTTTCATAATAAAATGGGCTAAGAGGCACAGACATTTTGAGATTGCTCGACAAATGGCATTTTTGTTATGGAATGTATCCCAAAAGTTACGTAACATAGAAAAAAATACCTACTTTCCTCCATCATTTCGTCTTAGGCTTGTTCTTCTATCTTCAAATGGTTCATTTGAAAGAGAAAGTAATAACCAACACTATCAAAAACAAACCGGTACAAGATACAGTATGTTGAACACCTGCTGTTCATACATCTGAATAATTCCTCTAGATTTGTCTCACCAGAGAGCAAACTAAATTGATTTAAGGATGTTTAAAAGGCATGACAAAGTATGCAGCATAGACTTCACAAGAATGTGTACACCATCAACCGTGACAATGCAGACAGCATAAAGCATTGAAAGTAGAAAGCCTGCAGTCCAAATGCTGATTTAACCCATTGAGATCTGAAACACCCACATTGTGCATTAGGTCTAAATGAGTTGAAACACATAATACTAAATATGTAAAATATGCACATAAAATACAAGACTTAACAGTTCAAACATTGTGACACAATATGGCAGGTTGTGCAAACAGACTCCTAACCTGTTTCTTGCGGGGCGTGCATGGTGTGTCCGACGGTGATGAGTTTGCACTCAGAGCTTCCTCTATGTCCTGATTAAGCTGGTCCAGTTTCCTCATTAGTTGGCTCATTGACTCTGACCAGGGAGACTTGACCTGTGGAGACGCCTGTGCGTAAACAGACAAAAAGAAAAAAAAAAATCAAACAAGAAAAGTTTACAGCTACCAGTTCAAAACTTCACTGATTTTTAGATAAGAAATCATCTTTTTAAAATGTATTTGTTACACCTAATTCAAGCATTTTCAAATGGTAATATATTTGACAAAGAAAACCTTTAAAAAACTTGTTTTAATATGTCCAGAATTTACTAATAAAATGGCACTTTGCATTCTCTCTAAATTATTAAGAATTAACAGACCGGACACCAGGCACCACTCAGCCTGCTGACCACCCAGGATCAGCTGACTTAACAAGCACAAGGTGAAAGTGCCTCTTTACACACAATCCCGTAGGAATGATCTAAATCAGACCAATCCCCTGCTGACCTGTGAGGTCTGAAGGATCATTCAGGGTCACCAAGAGGAAAAAATAAAGCCCCGCTTCTCGAGCCTATCTGTATTTTCAGCCTGATGCTGACCAGGGAATGTAAAATATTTGACACCAGATCAGTATGCTCAATCCACTGTCTGCTTTACAAATAAAATCAAACGAACTTCCGTTCTCCCCTCTAAAGAGAAAGACAAATGGAAGACGTGAGACAAAACTGATGAGGATTAATCCTTTTTTAAAGGTTTAGAGACTAAAAGCGTTGTGAGGCCACATTCAATACATCTGTGAATATTTTTAATGCTTCAAAGCAAACGCAAGAGGCGGAAACACAAAAATGATGCAAGATGTTTGTTGGGAAAAACAAGCTCAACATTCCACACCAAATGACTGAAAACACATAAGAAAAGGAAGCTGAGGATCTTGTGAGCTGGGCCGCTAATTAACCCCTTGTGTCAGACGAACAAGAACGCGAGAAACAGATGCCTCGTTCTGGCTCACGCACAAGCCAAATCTGGAACACACTCGCACTGTCTCTTTTCAGCAACATCCCCTCAAGGTGTTGTTTGGGAATGTGGACACTTCTACTTAGAATGAGACAAATTCCAGAGAAGGCTTGACACTCAAGTGAGACACTTCCCTTAATTCATCGCTTCAGGCTTTTCCCCTCGATCCAGACTTGGCTGTTGTTGAAAACCCAACACCATGAGAACTGAGCCGGTATGAGTCATCCCTTGGGATAAATGAATTGGTGTTACCTTCTGGGGGCAGCAAAAATAAAAAATAAATAAATAAGTGAGCCGACTATAACTTTATCAGCCCAAATTGGCTACATTGTGAACCCCAACATAGCAGCTTTGACATGGAAATGAGGAGTTAAGAGCGTGAGCTCTGGGCTCGGTGCCTGGTCTTTGCCACCCACAGAGAGAGTGCTAGAGATCACCATGGAGGTATCCAAATGCAGCAGCCAGTCATGCGAAAGGGCATGGGCTACCTGGCTACTTTGAGGAATAAATTTCATTTGTGACATCCTGAGATGCAGAGCACCATGTGAACATACCTGAAGAGGGGGGAAGCCGGCCGTAAAACACATATTTATAGACATTTTAAATTATATGTGAGCTCAATTTAAAGGGGAGACAAATGACAGACAGGAAACTTTATGCAGATGGTGCCCTCATATGGTTAATGTTGATAACTGCATCCACAACACATTCCATTAGGGGTATTACGTTCGAGTACCTGACATAGGCTTACAAGACAAAAGTTCATACCATTAAAGAAAAAAAAGACAAGCTCAGAAATTACACAATTTTTACTGCAATCAGGTGCTCTGGTGCTCTCTGTATTGTTTAAAATATCTTTAAAGCTACAGTCAGTAATTTGGGGTTCTTCGGTATAAAAGGACAATATTGATTTATATTTTTTGCTGTTCAGAGCTAGCTCAGTGGTCAGTGCTCGCTGTGGCAACCCCTGAAGAATGGAGCAGCCGAAAGAAAAGCATGACCTTTTGCTCTTCTGAGCGGTCAAAATGTTCTTGGGAAACATTTTATCTCCACAGAAGAAATAAAGAGCTCTAACTTTGGTTCCCCTTCACTCAGCTTGCAGTGATGCACACCTCAAGCAACAACATGGTTTGTGGTGTGTCGACATGAGAAACGTGTACTGTACCGCACTCCTTTCATAAACACACTCCCTGGATTCCCAGCATTTTTTCACTCTTCTCCAAAACAACCCATTTAAAACAAAGTGCCATTCTGCACATAAAGCCAGGATTACCTCAACATCTTACCACCAGACAAATAAGTTAATATCCACTATTGCATTAACCTCGACTGTTACGAAAAGCACCGGAGGTATGTGTAGCTGAGCATGTTCCCTCCAGCAGTAGCAGAGCCTTTATATAATAGATTACAGCATGTTTAAGAATGTTCATGTAAGCTTTTGAATGGCCAATAAAAAGCAGGGAGGAGAGGTTTCAGCTAGAGTAGAGGTTGGGTGAACTGAATATCAAGACAAATTCTGCAGAAAAGGGGAGGACAAGTGGGAAAAGGTTCAGTAATGAAGGACAAGGTTCAGCAATAATGTGTTCTGCTGTCAAAACAACCAACAACTAAAGGAGTAGAACTACAGCAAAAAACAGAATTCCTCCTGAATCTGCATTTCAGCAGTGCAAATGTGACATAAAGTGAGTATACTTTAACATTTTTAATACACAAAAATACATGCATATAAAGAACAAAAGTCAATAGAAGCATACCTCTTTACTGCTCGTCTCCTCCTCTGCCTCATAACCGGAGCTGCTGAATGTTTGATCAACTTCTCCTGGTGCACCCACACAGTATTTCCTCTTCTGTTTGTTTTTGTCTGAGCTCTTTTGTCTGGCGCTTAGGAAAAGATCCTTACTGTAAGGCGAGTCTAAGAACACGTCATCATCGTCATTTTCTTTCTCCCCGTCCTGGGATGATTCTCCGCCGTCAGAACTTTCATAAACAAAAACATGGCTGCTGGAGAAACAGGTGTTCTCCGAGAAGGTAATGGTGCTCTGTCTTTGCCTCACGACATGAGGTAGATCCAGGACTCCCTGGACAAAGTTAGCAGGGACCACGAGGGTAAACGTGGAGCCCAGCGTGAAGACGGATCCATTTGAAACAGATTCCAACTTCTTGAATTCTGTTTTTATACATTCAGAACTAAAGTTTAGTGTAAGGGCAGGTGGATTCTGAGTTTCCTGGTTTGATTTGATGTCTGCTACAGAAGCAGAAGGTGAAAACTTAGAACAACAGTCTTTACTGGAAGCAGTTGATATGCACAGGGCGTTTTCTACAAGCTGAGATGAGCCACGGACATTTTTAGGTTCTTGAAAACCGTCATTATCCATTGATTTCACACTGCTATAATTGTCACAAGCACAACTCTTGTTAAAGTTTGGTAAATCCTCATTTGGTTCTACCATCAAGCTTTGGTCTTCAGTGATTGGATCATCCTCTTTGTGGTCTAGTGAGCCTTTAGCTGAAGTAGCAGAAAATTTTAACGATGACTCCTGGGTTGAAGAGGCTAAATTGTGCAAAATTCTCCAGGACTGGTGTTCCTCCACACTCACCAAATGTGGAACTTCCATTGGTATTCTATGGTTTCTCATAATGCAAAACATAAATCCACGGGCACTTGTGTTTGATTTGTAAGGTGGACATCTCGTTCCCAAAACACAATCAACAAACTAGAAGACCTGAAACATACAAAAACAGAGAACTGTCAATTGACAATTTCTATAAATCACAGAACAGATTCAGCAAAATGTTACATCATTTTTAGAGCTTTTCCATCCTTCACCTCTATACACAAACCCGTAGTTTTCACGTGCAACATACATGTACTGGTTACGTGCCATGAAGCCATAAGCACAAAACTAAACTCCACATCAGGCTCAGGCTGAACTCTTCAAGTCTGAATCTGTTTCACGCACAAATAGTGACTTCATTGTAATGAGGAAACTGATTTACAACACTTTACAGCAGAAGATGACTGGTGGATGGCGTTTAACGTCCCTCACCCCTTCATTAAACCATTTTTCAAAACTCCTCTTGGACATTTCTGAGCAATCCTAAGCAC
Organism: Cynodonichthys magdalenae; assembly: GCA_031762555.1. Lineage (NCBI taxonomy): Eukaryota > Metazoa > Chordata > Actinopteri > Cyprinodontiformes > Rivulidae > Cynodonichthys > Cynodonichthys magdalenae. Next base: position 20,222,448 of record JARVJO010000330.1, on the reverse strand, counting down.
ACATGGCAAATCAAACATTACTGTGACTACCAAGGTTTATCATCTTGTTCAATTACAAAAGGTTTTGTTTTTCAGAAAGCATTTTAGATGTGATAATAGTGCAACAAGAACCTCCCAGAGTAAACATAACTTGAAGGAGACCTGCTGTCTCCAACTCAAGATTGTACTCTGATAGAAGACAGAGATGTGTCTTGTGATATAGTAAAAGTACTAGATAACAAAGTCAATTGTGACATTTTTGCACACCTGTATGCTCTGTAGTTTCTTTGAGAAAGCTGCAGTTGGCAAGGAGTTCACTCTGGCCTTGGGATATTTGACAGACCAATACAGACAAATGCTTACATATATATAAAATGGCTTTAAAACAAATGCAAAACATGGATAAAATATCAATGAATGTGCATTCTCTAAATTTACATACAGTCTGTATGCATGTTGCACAAGATTATAAAAAAAGTCATCTGTTGCTGCTTGGGGTCTTTAGTAAAATCTGCCTCCTCATGGTGATTTTAAAGTGTACAGACGATTAGAGCTCCCGAATTGAAAAAAATAAAGTATGCAAAGAGGGCCTCATTATTCTCAGATGAATGCAGGGTAGATTTAAATGAAAAGAAGAAGTTGTATAGTGAAAATTAACTGGATGTGTTGACTGCCAAGGCAAGACCACAATGTATTCATGTTTTTTTTTTTAGCATCTAGTCCACTTTTCCGCAGAAAGGTCCTGAACATGTCTCCTCATGTAGAAACAACATATAGAGTTTAATACTCTAACTCAGCCAGGTGTGATTAGCAGAGAGTGACTTTATGAGTTTCTCTGGATTCTTCTTCAGAAAGCATCACTGAGTTAAAGTCAGAAACAAAAATAGTCACACAGATTGAAATAAACAAGACTTACTTGCTGAGTGTGAGTTGCCCAAACAGTGTCACTGTGAGCATTTCAAATCAGTATCAGCAGGACAGACTCTTGTGAGAGCCAAAGTTGGACACCCCTCCTGATGAGCTGCATTTCTGTTCCCATAAGCCTAATCTGACAAATCTGCCATCACCCCCACTTTTTTATGTGTTCCCTTGATAGCTGTAAAGCGGATCAGCTTCGAATGACTACACCATTCAGAGTATGCGTAAGAGGAGGGAGATTGTGTACTTGTTGAGAGATGGAAAGGGGAGGGGAAAGGGGGCGGGCGAGGGGAGTGGAGCAGCAGTGGTTGGCACCGTTAGTAGAAGAAGAAGACGGTGAAATGAATTTTCAAGGCCTAATGAAAAGCCTGAGTGGAAGGGCTGACTTTTCTAGCTTGAACTCTGCAGGAGCAGGGTGAACAGCAATCGTGACCCACTGCTTCAAAACCACTTCAGAACTCAGGACTGAGGAATGCTTTTGAATCAGGGGAAGGCTGCAAAGTGACGTGATCTACTGAAACACAAGATATTATCTCTGTAAAGGATTTAATGTTGAAAAAGAAACAAGGAGTGGGTTTCTTAGTTTGTTGGTTGGAACTAAGTTAGGTTCGTTAAGGATCAGGGACTCATGAAAGAGTTTACTCCCAGGAACTGAAAAGTCAATGCTTTTTTTTTTTTAAGTCACTTCAGTAGAAAAAGGAACTGAATATTAGTTTCTTAATTTCTTTATCATCAGTGACTTTTTTTTAAGAGGAAAGGAGAAAACAAAAAGGAGGAAATGTAATTTGGAAGAATGGAAGAGAAATTAGAAAATATATGTATACATCAAGAAGACACAAGACAACACACCCGACATCCGTCTGCACACCTGCAAAAAATGGATGAACCAGAAAGACAGCACCAAATTACGTATGGATATAATAGTACTGGTTATAACCTTGTTGAAAGGTATACATATGCATATTTTTTTAATATCTTACCCATATACACATATACACACATACATATATGTGAAAAGTCAATGGTAAATGGACTGTACTTATATAGCGCCTTTCCATCCAACCAGGATACTCAAAGCGCTTCACACTACAATCTGTGTCCTCATTCATCCATTCACATGGCACTCTACAAGATCTCTTACAAAGCTAACATGTACAATCAACTATGGAGACTAATCAGTGCCAATTACATTCATACACTGATGGGACGCACATCAGAGGCATCAGGGGTGAAGTGTCTTGCCCAAGGACACAACAACTGAGACAGCTGGAATGGGGGATCGAACTGGTGACCTTCTGGTTCCAGGACGACTCCCCGAACCACTCTGCCACAGCCGCCCCACAATGCTAAGGGCAATTTTCTTTTTATGGCACATGTTAAAACAACTTGCATTTTATCTAATCACTTTACAAATTGTACATTAAAGGAGGCATTTCATGCTTTTAAATCCTTTTTTGCATTTAAACCATTCCGTTGGGGTCTTTATAAAGTGGAACTGCAATGCTCTGGACTGTAAGGTTGGATTGTAACTCAACAAGCCCCTCTTTCACCCCTTTTTTGAGGTGTGTCTCAGATCAACTGGTTTTGGGGCTGTCTCTTTAAATTCAAACCAGGCCCTTTAAACCTCACCCCCCTCCAGCTTCCAGAGCGGTTCATTCCAGTTTGATAGAGGAGTTTACGACTATGTAGCTGTGCAGAAACTTTGTTTTTACACAAATTAATTAAATGTCAACAATATAAGACTAGGACGAAAACCACACTGCTCTTCCTGGTCGTGGACCAGCGGACCAGCCCTACACCCTCAGCAGGGTCCTGGAGGTTGCATGGGAGTTCGCCCAACCAGTCTACATGTGCTTTGTGGACTTGGAGAAGGCGTTCGACCGTGTCCCTCGGGGAG
>JARVJO010000330.1:20206238-20219554 GCA_031762555.1 Cynodonichthys magdalenae | reverse complement strand
CTCAGCTGGCCTGGGAGCGCCTTGGGATTCCCCCAGATGAGCTGGCCCAAGTGGCTGGGGAGAGGGAAGTCTGGGTCGCTTTGCTTAGGCTGCTGCCCCCGCGACCCGACCCCGGATAAGCGGAAGAAAACGGACAGACGGACAATATAAGACTTGTTCATCCAGCCTTACATGTTGGAGCCAGAGTTTGGCCCAAAGCCAGAGGAGAATGAAAACCAAACTGTAGTTGGTAAGTGATCTTACTGATCGTTTAAAAATATGACCCAAACAGAATATAAAGATATCTATGCAGCACCAGCAAAATGCATTTATTGGCTAAAAAATAAGTTTTTGCATGATATGTCCCCTTTAAAATAATGTTCTAAAACTACACGGCAAAATGTTTGTTTTTCTTCTAATTTTATGGTCTAACATTCAGATAAAAAGAACAATCAGTGAGCTTTTATGCTGACTGACTGGTTACTTATTTATGCTGTCGCTACAAGAAACAGGAATTTAGTTGTTCCTCGATTCTTTGAAAGGAGCAAGAGATCGATCAGTGGATCAGGACCTCACCTGCAGTAATGAAGGCATTAGTCTGGCTTGTCATGGGGAAGAAAGAGCCAAGCTGAAAGGAAACGCTCTCCATTTAGTTCAAATTATATTTCTATAGATTTTGTATATGTTCAAATATGTTACTTCTTGAAAAAAATGTGCAATATACAGTTTTTCTCAAATGGATTAATGCTGATAAGCTTTGACATTAAACATTGTGCATGTGTGTGTGTGTGTGTGGGGGGGGGGTCATGACTCATGAGTGGAAAAAACAAAAAATACCAGTGAGAACAAGTGTAACAGAGAAGGAGGTGAAGAGTCCAAGGCCAGAGGGAGTACAAACAGCTCAGCTCAGTCACAGCTGGACGTTCTCACAGGCTAACTCAGAAAATACAGAATAAAGAATTCTCACTATCTTCTACCAGGGATAAAACATGGACAAAAACAAATTGAACGACAGCAGGAGGGGAAGAAAAATAATAGCAGGAGAACATGATAATCGTTTATTTTAAAAAGTCCCTTTACACTGACTGATCAACTGTCTCTGCTTTGTACTGAAGCTGGAAGTATGCCAATTTGATTTGATAGTAGTTTCTATTATTATTGCTTACCAGAGCTCATTATCTAATTTAAATCAAATTTGTGATGTTATTATGACCATTTAAAGTCTGTTTAGGGTCATTTTGGTGCTTGTAGACTGTCACTGGTGCTTTGTGACTGAGCTGAAGCAGAAGATGCTGTTAGCCTATAACGTGTGTGCCATGCATAGCAGTGGGAACATGTTATATAGGAGGTGTTGTGAGAAGGTGGAAAAAATGGACCTCAAACTGAGACGCAACCAAACAGGAGCTTAATGCAGTTTAAACATTATTATAAAAATAGAATTGGGTTATAAACTGACATAAGTGGATATTTGATTATTCCTTGTTTAATTATTTAGTTTTGACATGTTATGCACCCTCTGCACCCTCAGTTCCCATGACTCTAGTGTCACGACAATGCTAACAAAGATTGTAGTTTTTCATAATTTTCTTTTTCAGCTCACTGCTACTATAACTGGCAAAGCTGCAGCAGAGATGGATAACTGAGACCCAGAGGCAGCAGGTTGAGCTCAGTTCCATCTTCTTCACGAACAAGCTAATGTGTGAGGAAGAGGATTTTACAGCCAGTTTTTGGCTGATTTACAGCGTAATAAAAATGATGATTTATAAGTCTGCTCACGCTTCACTTCAGCTGGACGTACATTAGATTGACAGGCGTTCACAACTAAAGTGTTTCAACACTAAGGTTACACAACATCTCTGAAGATTAGCTATTAATCCCCTGCTAAGCTTAATAAATACGCTCTTATTACAACATTTTATCCATTTAAAAAATTGGACTCTATTTGGATTTTCTTTTGGTCAATTCTTGTTTCACAAACATGATGATTTGACATTGGTAACGTTCAAATAATGAATTGCAGGGGGGTCCAATCCTGGTCCTCAAGGGCCCCTATCCTGCATGTTTTAGAGGTTTCTCTGCTCCGACACACCTGGTTTGAATCAATGGATGATTAAACAGACAGAGGTAATTCAATCAGTGAATCAGGTGTAAAAAAACATGCAGGATAGCGACCAGGATTGGACAGCCCTGATCTAGACCCACCTCAGTTTAGAAAATCAGTGTCTATCCCTTTAACTTATATTTACTAAACAAGAAGAATAGCTGAGTCATTTACAACACACAATGCAAGTGCTATTCATTGTACAGGATTTTAGTTTTAAAAATTAGCATTACTTTGGTGTCTGTTTGCAAAATATCTAATAAACCACTGGACATGTTTTGATTAAACTTTCAGAGAGTAAATATGTACATTGTGTACATCATGTACATTGAGTACATCATGTACACTGAGTACATCATGTACATCTACAAAACACTGATGTGAAGATCGAGATGATCTCAGTCTAAAATGGCAGCATGAAAAGCAACAGGTTGTAAAAACTCCTTTATGAAGAGCCAGGCCTTAGCTTTTATTTTTAAGCAGTTATTATGCACACGTTTACAGAACAGTAGATGTTTTACAGTGCGCAGAGAAAAACATTGTGTTTTGTCATTTCACCAGCTTCTCTCCCTCGTGGCCTTATCAGCGGTTTGAACACAGCTGTCAAGATGAAACAGTCATTTTGAAGTACCGTAGGTCTTCTTATGGCATCGTGAGATTAAAGTGAGGGGAAGAGAATAGAGCCAGCTGTGTTGCTGAAACATGTGGCAGGTTTGCCTGCCAGCAATGCAGCGTGTGTCTTTTTTTTATTTCTTTTTTTAAAACACAGAACAAGAGTGACTTTGTTAGCACATGGTGATTTATCTGCTCCTTCTCGACTGCAAATATTCAGCTGCACTGCATTCATAGTGTTGTTTGTGCTTCTTCACGCAGCACTCTTATGCAACCCAAACTGTACCGAGCTGTGGCAACAGACAAATACAACACAAAACTTCATTTGAAAACATTCCTGTAATACCACAGCCTGTCTCAATATCTGAGCTGCTTCTGACTCCAACCTTAGATTCTCGTCATACCACAGATCCTGGGCAGATGTTCTAAATTATCACTTCTTTCCAGAGCTTTACTTTGTCTGTATCTGAATAGCTGCTCATGTCATCCAACAGCTGTTATATGTGTCAAGATAATATGTGTGACTGTTAAAAACCCGGTCATTTTAAGGCTTGACATTGTTTTTTGCTGCAACTAGATCGGACCCAGAGCAAACTGATGTTTAACAGGTTAACATGTTAATACTGTTAGAAATATTTCCTCCCTTAACTGTGCAAACAAAAAGAAAAATAAGGGAAATTTGCCATAAATTTTGTTAGAAATTTCTTTTTAAGAAAAGTTGTTAAATTTGAAATATTCAGAACTGTCCTTTGAAAAGAGAAACGATCACTTTTAGCAGGTAGAAGAGGTTCATTTGGTTTGATAAATAGCTGGATATACATTACATCTGCTGATGAAACAGGTCCACATGCTACTGAAAATTAGCCTTATAATAAATATTAGTGTGACCTGTTTTTACTCAGATATAATTATTTGAACAAAAGCAACAGGATGTGTAAAAATTCTAAAGCTAAATTGCTTCACTTGGAATACAGTGTGTGTCTGAGTTATTTTAAAAATTGTCTGTTTTAGTCAAACCATCTTCATAATCTTGTGCAATATTGTGAGAAGCCATGCTCAGAGGGTGTGTTGAGAGTGACTCTCAGCTACTACCACATCAACTTTCAGCTCCACGTTTGCAAACATGGACTGAGTTAAAGCCATGTTTGTGTTGTGCAATATTAATTAGCTGGAGTGGTTATATTGAACTCCATTGACTTCAAAAGGTAATCAGTTGTGGACGTGAATCTAATGATTCAATTCTGAGAGTTCCATTAAAATTTGTCAAGTAATTCACGATATATTTTGCTAACAGGCAAACAGATTTGACTCCAAAGAGTTATTGTGAAAAATTCAAACGAAACTTACAAAATAAAAAGAGGTGTTGGGAAACAGTCTAAACCAGTGGCTCTCAACGTTGGGGTCGGGACCCCTTTGTGGGTCATGAAACGTCAAGTCAGGGTCCCCAGAAGATTTCCAGACATTAATTTAAATGCAAATAAATTGCTGATGGAATATTTTCAACTTTATTATTGCGAAACAAAAAATTACAACAAAAAGTAGCATTGTAGTTATTAGGTTTGTTTTAGTGATGTGCAGATCGATACTGAAATATCGATACTACCGATACCAGAACTTTATGCTCTAGAATCGATACTAAAATCTAAATATCGATAATTTGGTACTTCAGTTATTTTACATAATGTATATCATTAACAGGAAAGTAGTGGAAAATAACTAAAATATTCAAATCTTGTCTAAATCATATGTGGTTGGAGGGAACTACTTTTTCTTCCGCTTGGGTAATGCATAAGCACTTGGCACGTGCTCAGTCAGTCACTCAGTCTAGAGGTATGGCAGGTCATTTTAACATAAAATCTGCTTCGTCTGACAGTAATTACATTTTAGATGAGGGGTTCCAAAACTTTTTCATGCCATGGCCCCCAAACAGCATTAGTTCTGGCCAAGGACCTTCTTGCAAACCCACAAACAATGCTTCAAAATATACAAAGTAACAACTTTTAGAATGTTTTCTTCCTTTTATTCACTATTCAAAAATTATAAATTTTCTTTAGAATAAGAATTTTAAATTGTGCTAAACAAATATAGGGTTAGGGCTAGACATTTAAATTAATAAGTAAATTGCGATGCCATGTATTATTTATAAAGCTGTTATTTGAAAAAAGTTACTTTTTAAGATTTATCAGACATATTATGTGTGTTATCACAAAGTATCAGTATCAGATCAGTATCGCCGATACCAGCCAAATTTTACTCGGTATCAGTATCGGAAAGAAAATTGGCAGTATCGAACATCACTAGTTTGTTTATATTGTTATGCGTAACAGTTATTAGCAAAATCAGTAATCTCTGGGGTCACGTTTCTGACACTGTTATTTTGTGGGCCAGAAGCTAAAACGTTTGAACACCATTGGCCTAAACTATTACAAACAACAAAATTTGACTCTATATGTATCAAATTGGTTGCATTTTAGGCAATTTTATGTATTTTAAAGTCACTCAACTGTGGCAGCCATTTTAAATGGGATTGACTCCAAAAGGTCATCAGTTGTAGGTGTAAATCTACTGATTAATTGTTGGCAATTATAATAAAGTTAATCTAGTTGTTGATGAGATATTGTCCAATTTTACCTGTTAGCAGCAGCAACATGAAGAATTAAAGACAAAACTTTTCAGTTCAGCTGTCAGTTCTGAATGTGCTGCCATTCACAGCTCAACACAAAGCCCTTTAATAAATAACTGCTAACAGCATATCTAATAATTAGGCAGCTCACACATCACTGCTTTGACAACACTTGACAGCTGAACAAGAGCTACTTATCAGTTGTGAGGACATTCCGAAACAATGAGGGACAGAGAATAAAGAGAAGATATCATTTCCAGCGATCATGAATGGAGAGATGTAAACATCGAGTGAAAATTACAGTGTAGTGCGAAAGCTGCCCCTCTCTGCGGCTTTGTCTGTGATTATAGGAAGAAAGTATTGGATCAGAGGTGAATCAGAGGGACTGTGGGGCCGCCGCCGTACACCTACGGCAGCTCCAGATTAATTCCCTCTCGACAACATCCCCTGCCCTCACCTGCTGCAACATGCTCTGCCATCGCTCGCAATCAAGCAGCGAATTCCTTCCGCTCGGAGTGGTGAGGCGGAGGGTGAGGACAGAGGGGGTTTGTGGGCTCGATGTTGCGATTGTGATGTTGTGTAATTGACAGGTATGTTTCTGATGCAAACATTACACCACCCAGCAGCCGAGTGCTGTGGGACAACCAGCTGCCAGCAGCATGAAAATACATGCCAGGATGACAGGATTGTTCCGAGGCGACAAACTCATCCATGTAGGCCTACATCAAACCGTTTGCAGAAAAAGATTCACAAACAAACATGTGATGTGTTATATTACATATACCATGGATTTTTACACTCAATGACTAAACAATATTTCCAAAACTACCAATGAAGCCTGAAGGGTTTCAGAAAGAACTGCTCTCCCTTTTTTATTGTTACTGCACGACTGTTTCTTTGTTTTTCACTGAGTAGAATTAAAAAGCTAGAAGTTACATCCATTCTTGTGCTTGCTAATGATTAGCTGTGGCATGGTCATCTTGAATTGGGTTGACTTCAAAAGAATTATGAATGTCAATCCCATTATTACTTTCTGAAAGGCTTATTGAAATCTATCATACAGTTCATGAGATATTTTGCTAACAGACAGACAGGGTTGTGGATGACTCTCAGCCACCACCACACCACATTTTAAAGCAGTATCTGAAAGAAATTGACCAACTTTTTAGTAATTTCTTTGCCAGTTTGCTATGGCAGCCATCTTGAATTGGTAAGAAATTATTCATTTGTAAAGGTATCTGACGTTTCTTTACTAAAATCTTCATTAAATGTTAAAGTGATTCATGAGACATTTCGATAAAAATACAAACACAAGCAAAAACATTTCACCTAACAGCTGAGAGCAATCATAATGTAATCTAATGTTCAATAAATGTTAATATGTGGCTGTAAAAGTTTTGGTTAATCACCTCTTCTGTGATGATTTTTACAGTCTGATCCCTTTTTACTTTCCAACATTTCTAATTTTAATGGTGTTGATGTTGGTTCTAAATTCAAGCAGTTTTCATTTCCCGAAAAATAAACTGAAGCATGATTTATGAAACAATTACCAGCACTGCAGAAGTGATTTGTCAAGAAAGACTGAATCCCTGCAGAGGTACAATAATTTTTTTTTTAAAAAGAGGCAGAGAGGAAAATCTATATGGTAATGAATTAACATAACCTTTAACACTTGCACAAAGCTGCACAATCTTTCAGTCAAATTAAATTGGAAACCTCTTTTCAGAGAGTGAAGAATGTCTCCTCCTTCGCTTCTTTCTACTTGAAAAGCAGGGTAACGGTGCTAAAGTCAGTAATTGATTTTAGCCTCCTAATCTCCTTTCTCTATTATTTCTTCACTGCACCTGGGGCCAATTTGCTCATCTTTTTTTCTTATCTGACCATGAGTACACTTGCCTCTCCCAGGAGGAAGGGGGAGTAGGATAATCCCCATCAACCAGACTCTTTATACACACACACAATTTATAGAAGCTCCTTCGAGCCGACAGTTCACCAGACATCGCTTTGAGCTGCCTGCCAGTAATGTAAAACAGACAGATGGAAAAAACAGAAAAGCAGAAATCAAAAACCATTTTAGTTCAACTGTGAAAGCCCCCAAGTATTTCTATGCTAACTTAATATTATTGTCCACCCGATGGCTGCTAAGGAGCACCCAGAAGGAATGCACAGAGACGGTCAGAGTCCAGACAAAACTAAATCGGAAAGGAAGTGAATTCAAAGAAACCCAACTACCCTCATACATGTCAATACACCAAGAAGGATGAGCAATTTGTCATGGGTTAAAAGCTGAGAATTTGCTTTCATCGTTTCTCAAATCAAAAGAGGAGAAAAACTCAAAAGGTGCAGAATGAAAAAGGTTTTGTAAATGTTAAATGTACCTCATTTGCATTGAAGTGCCCACCTCACTTTGACCTTTTTTTATTAGAAAGACGCCCGTGTGCATACAGAATATCACTGGAAAGAGAAGATGTGGAATTTAAAGTGAGCTCAATAGTAGAAGCTAAAAAGGTCGTATCAAAGTAATAAAGAAAATGTGTGTTTTATCTGATCTTGACTGCATGCAGGCTGACCTGATATAATGGGAGCAGCACAGCTCACGGAATAATAAAGAAACAGCAACACCAGATAACTCTTTCAGAAAAATAAAAACCAACACCGAACAGCTTTGAATGACTCATAAAATTATGTGCAAGTATTCAAAATTTATATTATAAATTATAAATATTCTAATACTAACTTACTGATAATTAGAGTACATTTTGTTCAGGTATTAAAAACGAAGAACTCTAGACTCTTGAACCCATTCTGATAAAACTAATTTTTAAGGTGAGTATTATAGAATATAATCAGTCACATTATAGCTTTTATTGTGTTGGCTAAGGTCAAATAAATGTAGCCATAATGAAAGAGGTTGACTCTAAACGTTAATCAGCTATAGATGTACATTCAATTATTACTTTGTGATTTTTTTTTTATTAAAATCCATCTAGATGTTCATTAGGTGGTTTTCCTAACAAACAAGGCACAAACAGGAAGTGTCAAAGTTATAAAAAAATATATATTTCCTGCAATGTGTAGTCCTCAAAGTGATATTCAGCTAATTAGCTCAGTTTCTGTCTGATTAGGTGAGGTATTAGACACTTAGCAATTTGAATGAGGTCGACTTAAATAAAACGACACACATCCATTTTTTTAATAATAAAATTATTTTTGCATTTAAATAAACTGTTTCGTTACCTCCAACAGGGTGTAGTTAGTCCTCTGTGACAGCAGGGGGCAGCAGCTGCTGTTAAATCATTTCTCTCTTGTGTAAAAAACTTTCACAGACTCAACCCAAGACTGAGAATGACTCGAATAAAGCAAATATTCTCCCACACTCGGCTTGTTGGAGTTGTTCTCAACTCGTGCAGGTGTTTCCATGCGGAACTGGTAAGAACCTGTTGTTTTGTTTTGTTTTTTTAATAAATAAACTACTAAGGCACTGTACGTGAGCAGACGTGTTCCTGTTTTACCTAACCTCACAGCCCACCTGTTCACATTCCAGGTAAGACCCGAATCCAGCGGACTTCCCATAATTCATCACGACAAGTATGTGTGTGAGCTTCCACCCAGCCACCGGTTTCCTATGGGCAAGTTTCCCCGCGTTTTACACTTTTTACTTAAAGACCAGGTTATCACAGAGAAACAGGTGAGGAAGTCAAGGATAACATTTCAAGTTATATTTAAAAGATTTTATTGGCTAGTTTTTCTACCGATTTTCAGTCCAGTTATTTTACCTTACCAGTTCATAAAGTCATTTTGAAATGCTGCTTGACACTTCCTAAAAGAGCTTTCTTAACTTGACTGGTTGACAGTAATGTGATTTTTCTTCACAATAGGTTTGGGTGCCTGAAATTGCCTCAAAAGACTTGCTTAGCTGTGTGCACTCTGAGGAGTACCTGAAAAACCTGCTAAATGGGACAGTAAATGCGGAAGAACAGAGGAGGACTGGGTTTCCCTGGAGTGAGGACTTGGTGAGACGCTGTCAATATGAAACAGGTAGGAGGGACAAACGCCGTGCAGAGACGATCTGGCAGCTGCAAGGCCTACGAACATCTCACTGCACGTCTGTGTTGTCTGCCAACAGGTGGGACTGTTCTGGCTGCGGAGGTGGCTCTGCAGAGGGGTCTGGCTTGCAGCACAGCAGGAGGAACCCACCATGCATTCCCAGGCTATGGCTCGGGGTTTTGTCTCCTCAACGACTTGGCAGTCACAGCCAAATGCTTGATGAAGTCGTCGCCGACCAAACGAAAAGTTCTTATTGTGGATTTAGATGTGCATCAGGTGGAATTATGATTGCATATTTTTTGTGTCCTGCCAACCTTTCTTTGTTGTCTTTAACTTTATTTGTGTCCAACAGGGTGATGGCACTGCTTTGATATTTAAAGAGGAGCCATATGTGTTTACATTCTCAGTGCATTGTGGGAAAAATTTCCCCCTCCACAAACAACAGAGTGACCTGGATGTCAGTGTGGAAGACAAGATAGAAGACAAGGAGTACCTCTCCACAGGTGTGTTATGTGAAAATGTATATTTTAGTTGTTTTTAGAGGCTTAAAAGCAGATTAAAAATTGTATTGTATGGCACAGACTTCTGTGCTAAGAGTGATTTTAATTATGGAGCTTTCTACACCCTATTTATTGCTGTCATCATCAGTGAATGCACACCTCCCGAGGCTTCTGGAGACTTTTCGTCCAGACTTGGTTTTATACGATGCTGGTGTTGATCCTCATTGGGAAGATGAACTTGGGAGACTCCATCTGACAAATCAAGGTGAGTTATTTTTTCCTTGCACTCATACATTGTTACCTACAAACATCACTAAAGCTGTTTTCACACATGCACTTCAGTCGTCAAACTGCAGGTGGATGTGCTGACCTGTATCTTGGTTTATTACTTGTAATATTGTGGACACAATAAAATCCGTGTGATATCAACACAGGCTCATCAGCTATTTAAAACATGCTGTAAAGCAAACGTGCTTTGTGTCCTTCCTCCTGTGCGCTGTAGATAACCCCAGCTGTGAGAGCACATCTCCAGCAGAAAACCCTCACTCACTTGTGTGAATAACAGCTGCAGGAACACTTCGAACCTGATTGTGCTGAACATCACCAGTGTAGGAGTTTGAAAATAAAGCTGGCAAATATCTCTTTAGGGCTCTACCAGAGAGATCTGTATGTGATAAAAACTGCAGTGAGCAGAGGTGTTCCTGTCGCTACGGTTATTGGTGGAGGATACTCCCAAGACATCGACAAACTGGCCCTCAGACACTCTATTGTCCACAGAGCTGCTACCAAAGTAAATAAAACGGCTTATTAAATAAACCTTTTCAGTTCTGAAATTATTTCTCTGACTGACTGATTCGTGCATTTTATGTTTCAGGTTTGGAACGACTGTGAACTGTAAAAGCTTCAGTTTTTGAATCAAGAGGATTCTTGTGCGAAAATACACATTCACTTAAAAATCAGAATTTGAACGTGAAAGAAAACAATTTTAAAGCAGTTTTGGCATAAAGAAAACATGGTTTAGTTTGTTTAATTTTTAGATGCTAATGCTTACAATCAAGGGCGTAACTTTAGGTCTATTCACCCACACTCTCCTGCTCGGTGCCTCAGGTCAGCTGATCAGCTGCTCCTGGAGGTGCCGAGGTCCAAACCTAAGCAGTCATCTAACTTTTTAGTACAAGTTCAATAACTGTTTTTCTCATTAATGCTATTTATTAGTGTAATAAATGTTCTATTGAATTTTTACACTCTGTGCCTTTAATCCTTCTTTTATCACACTTTATGAACAAAGGTATATTAATTTGAATAAATATAACACAACACTTAAAACAAAAAAATATTTTATGAGGGAAACCGGATTCAAAATCATGAGACAATTAGTTTCACTTTAAAAACCATCACAATTGGTCCACACATACTTTATTAAAAAAAAAAGAATATGCACACTTCTTGGCACAGATGGGTAGAGATTAGCACTAAGTGCCCCCTTTTTATGTCACTTGCTGACCTCGAGCAGCAACATTATTAGCTGTACAGTGCAATGTTTACTCACAGTATATGAGGCAGTTTAATTGCTGAGACACAATTAGTATATTGAGCTTGTTACGAAACACCATGCAGCTACGTCAAACGTCATCGAGCACACATGGGCATTGTGGACTTTGAAACACTTTGAGGTAAAGCACAAACATTTGACAAGATGATCTGGACAATTTAGAGCTCAAAGTGTCAGATGGGAAATTACATATGAGCAGTTTCTTAAAAAAACATCTTAGAGTTAGGGACCACTCATTCATAAAACAGGTACAAGTATAGACATTTGCACAAAACTAAAAGTTTTAAAACAACTCAAAGCAGATGGATCTGAACTTAAGTCCTGCTAATCGTTTAAAAAGAAAATAGTGCATTTATCAACATCCTTTTAAAATGGTTCAATGGCAGCAATTAAGCTTACTAAATCGAATAAAAATAAACATGAGTCATTAGAACAGTGCTTTGTGTCCTCATGTTTTAAATTAAATACTTAAAAATGTGATTTACTACAAAAACAAAAAGTAATGGTTGCACAATGCAATTTTCTTAAATCATATATTTCTATAAATTAATCGAAAACAGTGTAGGTTCTGATAGACATACAAGTTTAAGACCACTTATAAATCGAAAATTAAAAGAACTGTACCAGTGGCTAAAATCAGGGTTAACTTTACCCTCAGCTGTGACTACAGGTGCACATTTATACACCTTTTTCCTACAAAAATGTATTACTTAAAATAAATGGTTCAGTGCAAAAACTTTGGCAAAATACAAGGTAAAATCATATTTTCCATAACTGAATTTTTTCAGCCACTACGCACCAGTTGGAATGGTCAAAGTAGGCGTGTTTTACATGGAGCTCTTCAACGTTATGCTCTATGAGCTCTGCTAGCTCTCCCTCTCTGAAGACATGATAGTACCTCAGACAGGAGGCTTCCATCTGCCCTTCACCCCCCTGAGGACCCTGTGTGCTTACCTGCTGCTCTTCTCCCTGAGACCCCTCATCTCTTTCATCTCCAGATTCTTTTTGCAAAGAAATTAGATCAGGCAAAGCAAGCGAGCCACACTCCTGGGCTAAAGATACTGAGATGTCTTGTTTTTCTGTGCTGTTGTTTCTAACAGTGCTGTCAGTGCTTCCAGAGTCATTCGGTTCCTTGTGCAGTTCTGTGACCGGGTCAAAGACGTCCTCCTCTGAGCCGATCACAGATGGAGGGGAAAAGAAGCTCGAGACTTGCTTGATGAGGCCTCGTCCTCTTCTGCGTAGGTTGGACTTGTTCCCCTCGTTTTCCCCTGTAGGTGAAGATAAACATCGCAAGTCTCTGGAGGATGGCCAGGAGATGGCCAAGCTCCCGAAGTCAAAGACTGAATCCAGAGACCTGGAGAAGAACCACAGTCTCTGCGTTCTCTTCTGCGGCATGGAGCAGGGCAGATCTTCTTCGTCGGCCACAGAGGATGTGCTTCTAACCTTCCTGTGCTTGTCAGCGTTATCTATGGCTTCGCTCACACTCTGTGTCGTGGCTCGTCTTCTAGGCTTGACATCTCTGCTGACACTGGAAGGCAAATGAGGGTTGGGGTTCCAGGGAACGAAGATGTCCTGTTTCTCAAATTTGCGCCGCTTCTGCTCCATGGCCCATACGTAAATCATAATGCGGCCACCCACCCGCAGGGTACGAGCCATCTCCTTTATTGCTCGAATGCGTCGTTCTTTGGTGGAAAAATGATGAATGACTGCAAGGAAAACATTTTTTTTTTTCAGAATAAGGCAAAGTGACTATATTTTCATGATGTGTCACAATTAGCATTAGTAAGAAACAAAACACATTGTGTACATACAGGGTAAATGAGTGTGTGGGTGACTGCTTCTCTTTAAGCCTAACTGTATTCTAGCTTTAGGACACAGGAGTTCATTTACAGGCAACACAAG
>JARVJO010000330.1:20174539-20205914 GCA_031762555.1 Cynodonichthys magdalenae | reverse complement strand
TCGCACCCCAGCTTGAACACTTCCTTGTTGATGTGAAGATACTTGCCATTGCCACAACCTGCCAAGGACAAAACAATCAGCAAAAAACAGAACAAAAAAATAAATAAATAGCTTGAAAATAAAATGTGTTTTCTTTACATACGGAAGACCTATTTCAAGTGATTTTTTTTTAAAACAGAAAGCAACAGAAAAGCACATGTCAGGAAGTGAAGCCCACCAATATCAGCGACTATGCTCCCAGGCGGCAGGTCCAGCAGGAACTGTTGCACTTTGGGCCAGGCTTTATAGCGGCTGTCATTGAAATATGGAGCAATCTTGTCGTAGACGCTGTGCACGTGGTCTCTCTCCAATTGACTGGCAGCCTCCTCCATCATGTTCATCCAGGCTGCCTCATGCAGGCTCACAGCATAGTGGCTGCAGGGAGAGGAAGGGGTGTGGGGAGGGGGGGGACAATCTATCAGTCCACCAACTCATTTCTCAATTTTTCTGGGTAGAAAAACATAAAATAGGAACTCAGCAGAGCTGCTTCTCACCACACGCTTGTTAAAATCCAACATGGTCAGGCGCCCTCAGCAGACACACTGAAACATGTGTCTGGCAGCAGTGGTAATTTAATGCCTCTGCTGTGTGCTTCAAGTACCTGCAGCCTCTGCCCTCCAGCTGAACACGTACTTATTAGGAACAACATGGACATGTCATCATGTTTCCACAGCAGCTAATTTTTACAGTAAAACTGCAGCTAAAAGGTCAGCGAATAAATCATCAACAGCAGAATCCAAAGTGAACATTATGGTTTATTTCTGTCTAAATGATTTCATGTATTAAAATTACCACCACAGGTAAGTGCTGGGCTGCTCGGGCTTTACAAAAATGAATAAATTTGTTAGAACAAGTACAGCTTACTAAAACGATGCTTAAATTCTCATGAAAAGTAATTCAATTAAATGTGATAGACTAAAAGAAAATTTAAAGGAATAATTTGCTGTTTATTTTACAATGATATGCTAAACAGTATCTGGGTGTCTTGTATACGAGTGATGGTAGGATAGAGCGGGAGATGGATTGACAGAATGCGGCCTCATCCTCAGTAATGAGGGCGTTGCTTCGGTCAGTTGTGGTGAAGAAAGAGCTGAGTCGAAAGGCAAAGCTCTCGATTTACTGGTCTGTCTACGTTCCAACACCTCACCTATGGTCTTAAGGTGTCATGACTGAAAGAACAAGATCCTGGGTACAAGCGGCTGAAATGAGCTTCCTTCACAGGGTGACCGGGCTCAGCCTTAGAGATAGGGTGAAGAGCTCCGTCATCGGGGGGAGCTCGGCATAGAGTCACTGCTCCTCTGCATCGAAAGGAGTCAGTTGAGGTTCATCTGATTAGGATGCCTCCTGGAAGCCTCTCTTTAGAGGTGTTCCAGGCACGTCCCACTGGTAGGAGGCCCCGAGGAAGACTCGGGACTTGCTGGAAAGTGTTCAACTCTGGAAGACTAATCTATCTCACCTGCTTTGTCCAGTCGCCAATCAGCATCGGACAGTCAGTGGATGAAAGCGTCCTCTCCTATTGCTCTGTTTGCCCGCCAGCCGAACGTCAAACTACCCCTACCCCTCCTCCACCCTCGATCTTCCGGCTCCCCCTTCCTACGACCACCACCACCAGTTTCCGGGCCCTGGGGAGGACTCCTACTCCTCATCATTAGAAGCTCAACTGAGCTTACAGCAACCCCCGGCGCTCACATCCTCTGCCGTGGTCCGAGCACCAAACTATAATAAACTATTAATTTCATTCATGTCAATAAACCTTGCTAATTCAGTCATGTCAATAAAACTCCCAATTTAAGTCTGTCTTTGTGAGAGACTTTCCAAGTTGAAGTACTGGTATACTAAAAGAGACTATTCATTTTTGCATTATGTTTGAACGTGTTTGACCCTGATTAATATTACGGGTGCTTTCAAGTTTTTATCAGCCATTCAGCTCAGAACAAGTGTGCCACTGGGTAGTTTGGTATCATTGTGTGCACCACTGATCACAGACCAGAGCTGTCACAGGAGCTCAAACAAGATTATAGATATCTGCATTAAAGATGAAAACTACAAGACCATCTCCAAGCAGCTTCATGTTCCTGTACCAACTGTTGCCAGTATCATTTAAAAATATAACAGAAAATGTTGTTGCCAACCTCCTACAAGGAAATGCGGGTTGATCAGACAGATAGTGTGGATGGTAAAAAAAAGAGCCAAAGAAAACCATTCAAGCTGAACTCCAAGATCAAGGTAAGTCACTTTATCATCACTCCAACTGTTACATTTTGAATCATAATGAGCTTCAATGAAGAACATCAAGAGGGCTGAATTTTTGGCAGAGAAATACACAGAAACAAGGCAGTCAGGAATTTGCCAAAATGCATGCTGACAAGCCCCAAAGGTTCTGGTACTGATGAGACAAAACACAACAAGCGTTTGACCAGTATTATCAGCAGGGTTTTTTTATTCATTTTTTTTTGTTTTATCCTGGAAGGATACCAACGAATGTATCTGCGTCTGTCCTTCAGTGGGTAAATTCAGCCACAGCTCAGGCTTTAGGACTTTCATCTGAGATTCTGATTCTGACACATCCACATTCTGGTCAGTTCTGGCTGTCTGATTTATCTGACAGCATCGCAGCTTTTACAGCTTCAGTTGAGACTGCCACTGAAATAGTTTTGTTCCCACAGCATAACATACTCTCCGAACCCCTATGCTGAGAATTTCAGGAATTATGTAACTGAGCTCTTTGTGTTTTTCACAGCTCCCACTGCAGTCCACTGACTTTATGCAGCCCTGAGCTCCTGCAGAGCTACTGCTGTGGTGCCCTCCAGCAGCTCAGCACAAAGAAGATTAATACTGCAGAAAAGGTTACATTTCAACTTTAGGCAAAAATAAATAAATGAAATACTCAGAGGTATCATTTGATGTAAAACGGGAGAAAAAAGTCCCCAAAAGACTTGAGACTGAGGCAAAGGTTGACCTTTCAGCAAAACATTGACCTGAAACAACCAACCAAAGATACACATTTAAATCATTGGTGTCCAGTCTTATCCTGCAGGTTTTAGTTGTTCCCTGCCCTTCAGACTTGATAACTGCTGTTCATCCAATCTTACTGTACTTGAGCTTTTTTACAAAGAATGAGCAAAAAAATTCAGCTGCTTGAGACATACTCTAAAAGACTTGCAGCAAAAGGAACATGATGAAAAAAAAAGCCAAAATTAGAACTTTTGGTAGATTTTTTCCCCTGTAGTATCTAGGGGTGTAAGAAAATATCAATACACTGAAACATCACAATATTTTATTTCCTGACCCTATCGATTCTCAGAATCAATGTATGGCTTAATGGATGGATGTTGTAAGAAGACCGTTTTGTATAAAGTACCTCATAGTGATACTGGAGTAAAAGTACAAGTATTTTACCAATAGGAAGATATTTTTAAGCCTATCATATTGGGGTCGTTCTTTAAAAACATGAAAAAATTGCATCCTGAATTAAATCCATCTTTTAATAACTGACAGTATTTCATTAAGTTTTTTTAGTCTCTTCAAGCTGAAGTTTTGAAAGAACCAACATGGCCTATTTAGCTCAGTTTAAATCTGTCATTGAAGAAATTCTGATTAATTAATCCAAAGCCCAGTTCTGTGGTCTAATGAATCACATAACACTCAACTGCACTTTCCTGATAAGGTTAACAAGAATTAACCCTGTAACACGTTTTCCCTCCACCTCTCCAAAACACATATTCATGTGATTTTTATTAAGGAGTGTAATAATCACAAATGTCTACAGCAAAGGCTAACCTGACATTAAATGTGAAATTTTACTACAAACTGATTACCAGAGCTTTGCTGTGCATTAAGAGGCTGGTCTATATGCAGCATCCCTTTCTCTGACCTATTTTTGGATTATCTGCATCATCCAAGTGGAAGTAAAACATCCGGACAGGGAGAGCATCAATCTAAAAATAAAAAATAAAAATCTGTCTGTAGTTCTGGAGGAGCTGGAGAGGTCCACATCCATCTTGATCACATCATTATCTGGGTTGCAATTCAAGTTTTCCCCCCTCTTAACTCAGTATAGAGTGGTCCTCAGCTGACATTATGTAACCAGCAGCTGAGAAGCACTGCTTCTGACTGACATTCGGAGCTAAAATTAAATCAGAGGACAGATGCAATGCATGACACATCGATTTGTTGATGAAAAAGGGGACACTTGGTGAATAATGATGATTGTTCATCAGTCATTGTTTTTTTTTTTTTGCAAATTTACATAAATTCACAGACAAATGATCACTTAGTTCCTAGTTTAATCAATGCATAACTGACAATAATTGTCCTAAAGCCCAAATTATTTTCAGAGTGCCAATGTTCCAAGAACACAACTGTGGCAGAGAGCTCTGATGTGCTGAAGGAGCAGACAGACAGGTGAACAGGTTCACATCACCTTCATCAGGACGCAGGTCAGGTTCTCTGTGTGGGTTTCATGGCCCATCAAAGTTTCTGATAAGGTTTCCCATCCTAATCCAGGATTAAACCCAGTGTGTTGCACACAGGACTCTCTCTGGATATAATTTAATCTTATTTAAATTCCATTTATCCACTATAATAAGTGCTGGGACTTTGTCAGTATCTGCACATCTCTTTCTGAAAACGTATCCCCTTACAAAAGGTAAACCCTTACCTTTGTGATGCATTTATCCGCCCCTGTCTCGTCTCAGGTCGCCGCCGGAGTTAAACTTCCCTCTTTGGCACATGAGCTGGATCTACATGATGGAGCTGTCAGGAGGACCAGAGGCAGGTGTTGGTCACGGAGAAACCGGCAGCTGTCTCACCGACATGGGGAGGACGGATGGAGGGAGCCGAAATCTAAAGAGCCCCCTCCCGTGTGTGTGTGTGAGCGCCCGAAGCGAAACCGCAGCACGGCATCATGTCCATATCATGTTGAGCTCATCTGTCCAGGTGGAGAGGGTGCGCGGCGGAGCTTCCGGTTGAACGCTTCAAAATAAAAGCAGACCAAAACGAAATGGTTGTCAACGAGAACAGAAAAACATCCTACCTAGAATAAAAATAAGCATGCATTAGACACATAAATGTGTAAAACTATGTAGCTACATACTTGGAACAACATATGGTGTCAATCTCAAGGCCCGCAGGCCTAATGTGGCCTGCTTTGCATTCTATTTGGGGTTTTAGAAGTAATTTCTGCCTGAAAATACAAAGCAAAATAAATCAAAAATAGCTCCACAATTATGTGTAAATGCTAACTCTCAGTACCTCTGTAAAGGTAAGATCTTAGAGATATTTTTTAAAGTGGAACCAATAATGTAACTCATACTGTGCCTGAGTAATTTGTGATTAAACAAAGAAAATATTCAACTTTTTTGACCTCGCCTAATTGTTTTTTCTAAATTAACAGTGCAAAACAGAATAAAAACTCCTTTGAAAACCCAGGAACGCCCTTAGATTTTATACATCTACATCTTAGGAATTATTGTAGCAAAGTAGAACTGAATGAGTTGAAGCATATTTGTCACAAAAGGTTTTAGTGAGCAGTGTGCCAGGCAGAAATGGCATTTTGGCACAATTTAGCCAAATTTAGTCAAAACTGTGCCAAATAGCTTTTTTACCGCATAAAAGAGAATCTGGTCTAATAAAAGTATTGATTTCTATTGTAGGACTCCTTTTGCACATTACATAACCTTTTCTTATGACATTTACATTGTGTATCATCAAATTGTACCATTGTGCACAACATGAAATCACTGAAATGAAAAAAAATAGATGAATTGTATTCTTTTGGCTCCATTTAGTGGAATTTTATTTTGAAACGTCAATGATAAAGACAAACTTTGTCAACAAATGTGCAAAAAAACAATTATCAATAAAACACTGTAAACAAGCAAAATACATTCAACAATAAAAATGAGCAAACTGTTGTAGGAAAATTGTTATCAAACAGAAACTTTGTCAAAATGTGCAAAAAAACAATTATCAGTAAAACACTGTAAACAAGCAAAATACATTCAACAATAAAAATGAGCAAACTGTTACTTTGTCAACAAATGTGCAAAACAAAAAATATCAACAAAACACTGTAAACAAACAACCAAAATAACTGTGCACACTATCAATAAGAAACTGTAAACAAATTTGGAGGAATACAATAATAAAAATCTAGAAAAGCAGTCAACAAAAATCCCCCTACACCTGGCAGTGATATTCCAGGAAGCAATTCCTGCTAGAAGTGAGACACAGGGCAACATCACACTTTGTGCAGTAAACTGGTGTCTTCGTTGTCCTGTCCTGCTGCTTACAGACCACACACTCCCTCTTCTTTTCCATGCCATTCTGTGCATAATGTGCTGGCATGCAGACGTCAGAGGGACCAGGTTTTGGAGTGGATCCAGAAACAGCAAGTATGAGTTCTTTCATGAGGACCTCCCTGAACTGTTTCTGTGAAAGAGGAGTCTCTCCTTTTCTGGTTGCCAACATCTTCAACAGAATGAACGAGTTCCCCACAGCGATGTCAATGAAATGGTAAAAAAAAGTTTTGTACCATTTCATGGTCTTTCCCCTTACCATGTAGTACTGGATGATGCCATCTGATAAATCCACTCCCCCCATGAACTTATTGCAATCCCTCACAGGATCAGGAACAGGAATGTCCTTGACACACCACTGGCCCCCCTCCTTCACTCTCCTCCGCATGGTGGCTCCACTGTAAGCTTTATGAAATGTGCTGCATGTTGTGACCTCTTTGGTGTCCTTCCACTTCACAAACAGGAGTCCATCTTTCCGCAGCCACCTCATGTCTCCTCTCTCAGCAGATTTGGGCAGGGAATTTGTGGTTGTTTTTGGAAAGCCAACACGTATCTGTTGGATGGTTCCACATGCAGCATTGTGATAGGATGCCACTCTATTGAACAGTGCAGGGCTGGTGTAGAGGTTATCAACATAAAGATGATAACCTTTGCCAAGAAGGTCAAACTCCATCAGGTCCATCACTGATGTCAAACTGAAGCCCTCCTGTTGAATTCTCTCTACCTTTCCCTCATTGATAAAAAAGTTCCATGTGTAGCCAGAGTATGAATCAGCTAAAACATACAGTTTGTAACCAAACTTGATGGGCTTGTCCTTCATATATTGACAGAACCCTGTCCTGGCCTTGCTTGCCACCATGCATTCATCCACATATATCTCTCTGTCTGGGTGGAAGGCAGAACGACACGCAATTCTCATTTCCTCATAGAGGGGCTTGATCTTGAACAGCCTGTCATACTGGGGCGTTCCTTTCTTCTTTTGGTTTTCTTCATCTTCTTCAATGCTGGCTAGATGAAGACACCAGAAGATGGACTCAAATCTTTCCTGGGTCATGCATTCTCGGGGAAACGGGAAGTTGTACGGCCACCTTGTTCTCCACAGGTCAGCTCTAGAGGGGACCTGCACTAATCCAGCGTAGATTATGATGGCTATGAAGACATAGAAGTCCTCAACTGTAAGTGGTGACCATTTAAACTTTTTGCCAGCTGAAATTACTTTTTCTGCATTTTTGTTTGTGTTCTGGATTATGGTCCGGATGGTACTCATGCTAAAAAACAGCTTGAATAGGCTCAGCGGTGACCATGAGTTTGTAGGGTCAATTTGGGGTCCTGGGGGATGCCGTGGGGAAAAGGTTGGAATTTTTGGCTTAGTGTCAGGCTCACTTGCTGAGTGCCACATTTCCCCGTCATCATCACCAGGTGGAGGGTTAGCCTGATTCGTTCGCCTTGGCCCTCTATTTCTTGTTCTTGTAGGCCTGCATGAGCTGCTTCTTTGTCTTTTGGCAGAAGATGCACATTTCGTAGAGATTGAGGAGGAACGTAGCAGGCGGGCTGGTGGCTGATAGTCCTCATTTTTCTCTTCAGAATCATCATCACTGCAAAAAGAAAAATATACGCTGAAGACTAAACTTGACTCTGTTTATGTAAATGGCATGTGTAAAATGGGATTTGCATTTGAAACTGAATTATAATAACATTAGGGCCACAACGCTAATAATGTAACGACACATCATGCTTACTTTGTAACTATAATTGCAAACAGAACAGATCCTCACCTGGAAGATGATGACTCAACGGAGGTGGTGGAAGGCTGGGTCAGTTCAGTGCTGGCTGGTCCTTCTTCTTCCAGGCTGTAAAAATATAAAAATAGGTTAGGTTAGTGCTCAGTCTTCTGTTTAGGACAGGGCTATTCAACTGGCGGGCCCACGTGGGCCACATCTGGCCCAATTGGTTCATTCATCTCTTAAGCCCAAACCCCCAGTTTTTTACTTTAATTACTCTACTTGTTGTTATCTACAGAAACGTCAGAATCTTGGCTACAAGTTGGTAATTTCAATGAACACCAAAGACAGTTAAAACTATAAGCAGTTGAAGATAAAACTATGAAAGTGAAAATGAAATTGGTTTAAAAATTTGTCAAGTCAGGGATGTCAAAATATTATTTGTGGGGAATAAGAAGCATAATGTGTAATTTTTGTTGTTTTATTATCACTATTTTTATTACATAGGGTTCTGTATGTTGTATCCATGATTAAATGCAACAAAATAAATTATTTCAAAGATAACAGATCTTTGTAATACTTGTAATACACATTACATATGAAAATGTCTAATTAACATAAAGCCAATGATGTAATGAGTATCAATAAAGTCCCTTTGGTGTTACAATGTTATGATACTCCGTGAACAACTTCCGCTTGCAGGACCGATTGTTTTGTTCGGCTTGTGAGGGAGAGGGGGCGGGAAACTTCTTCGTTACACTCACAAATTATTTCCAACCACTGCATCCATAAAATGTCTAAATAACATAAAACCAATGCTGTAATGAGTACCAATAAAGTCCCTTTGATGTGACAGTATTATGATACTCCATGAACAACTTCCACATACAGGACTGCTAGTTTTGTTCACCGGCGAGGGAGAGGTGGGCGGGAAACTTCATTGCTACGTTTTATAATTACAACAAGATAAAATTAATATTTTTAAGTCCCTCCTGAAAATGGCCAAATGACATACAAAAACCCCAAAAGTAACCGTAAAACTTACTCATGAACCGGGTCCACATGAAGTACCTCTTCATCCTCCACTTCAAAATCCGTGCTGCTGTCTGAAGAGTGCTCCACCTCCACGTCACTGTTGCTATGAATAATTTCCAAGGCTTCCAAAACGGTAAATGTTCTCTTTTGTTCCATATCTGTTGACGTTCAACGCCAAAATTACAACCAGTTTCAAACGAACCCGCTCAACGTCGTGTTACAGATATTAGCATCGTCGGTTACGTACGGAAGTTACGTCACCTAACCAAGGCTCACACAGTCCCGCGATACCATAGAGCGATACTGGGAATTTTGGTATCGATCTGATACCAAGTAAATACAAGCATAGATATTATATAGAATATATATATATTTATATAGAATTAAGTCCTTCTATATTTATCTATGAATATAGGGCCAGTATCACTGATATCGATACCAATACTGATACTTTTTCCACATTTAAGCTTCATAGAAATGATCCAAAAGATCTAGGATAGACTTTTGCCAAACATTGTACGTGACAACAAAATACTTCATTATCACAATCAACGTTTTTGTTTAGAAACGATGAAAAAGTAATAAAACAAAGTTTCCCTTAATATTAGGAAAATAAATCTTTCTTGAGGTACAAAATGAGAATCCACAATTCAAAAATTAAAAAAACATATTCTCCCCTCACTAGACTTCTTTTCTAGTTCTTTCTTTCTTTTTCTTTTTTCAAATATAATTTTTCTTAGGAAAAACAAAAAAATAAAGAATTTCTTTACTTTCAGTGAGATTCTGTTTTTTCTTAAATAAACAGAGTGTAAAAAATATCACACAACACAACTTTATACAAAATCTCCTGAGGTAGAGGACTGACAAACCACAATACAACAAAATGAACACATCACAACAAATACTGTAAACAGTTTCAAACTTATTCTGGGTTTTTGGCTGGTGACGCTGAGCCACGTGACAGTGCAACAACAAAAGATGAGAGGGGGAGTATTGGCTGCTCCGTGCTGTGTGATACAGTGCTAAAATCTGTATGCGCAACAGTGTGTGTGGGAAAGAAAACAAGCTTGAGTATCGATCTTTTTACATGAGTATTGTTCAATATCAATACCAGCGTTTGTATCAATATTATTGATATTAGTATCAATCCACCCACTTCTATCAGCAACATCGGTTGGGATGAACTGGGACGTCGACTGGTAGGTTTCCAGTAGCTCGTTTTAATTAGACTCTGCGATTTCAGATAAACCTCTAAATGTCTTTGTTTGTGTTAAGATAGCTCTAAAATCATAAATATTTGTGCAAAACAATCTATCTATCTAACAATCTATCAAAAATAGTTGTCAACCTGCAAAATTTGCTGTGTAGAATCTGCATTTTACTGCATTCTCACAGACTGTTTATAAAAGAACATGTCAAAATTTAAATTCTGTTTCTGCGCACAAAATACTACATAGAGCTCAGTTATTGATTGTTAGCTGTGCTCAGCCATAGTAATGAAACAAGGAACATGACATTTCGTGTTTAGTCAAAGTAAACACAAAATGTCAAATTTAATTACAACTGGCCCTTTGAGGGACACCAGATAGCTCATGTGGTCTTTAAAAAGATGAGTTGGACACCTCAGCCCTATTATGTAGATTTGATCGACCAGCAAATGCAGTTTTTATATTATGATTTTTGTTTTTTGGCGCCTTTTCATAGGTCTAAAATTGACAAAAATGTCTGAAGTACAGACAATCTACAATAAAGTGATTTTATTTTAATATAATATAATTGTAATATTATTATTTATTATATTCATTCCAACCAAAACTTTAGATTAAGATTTAGAGACTTCAGGTAAAACTGAACATTATCTAGAATTTTCTTATTTCTTCTCCTAATAATCATCTTATATCACTTTTGTAAGGGAAAAAAAAAGAATTAAAATGTGAAAGAACATCTTCAGTAAGAGTCAACTTGTACTGAAACATCATCCATTATGTAATTTATAAATACATTTGTTAGTCAGGAGCTAATTTCTGGTTTACTATAGGTGGATTTTTATGGACTTTTACGTTTTAACAATGTAGATTTGTTTATTGGAATTTGGATATGAGTTCTTCTATAAATCATATTTCAAGTCTGTCAAACCTCAAGCCCTATAGTGATTGGTCTCAAATATTAGCCTACATCACAACTCACCCGGGTTATTTTGTGATTTTATTTTGAAGCTCAGAAACGCTTTCTTCCGGTCCTGGTGTGTGTAACTTGAACCGCCTGTAGGTCGTTGGTGTGTACATAGATGACACGCTGTGCGGTCGCAGCACACGGTTCTCATTGGCTGCCAGTCACGTGACAAGCCGGTACAATAAACACTGTGAATTGGCCCCCTGACAGCTTTAATTTCATGCTTCAGCCCCTTTTTTCCATCAGCCCTAATGAAGTTTGCTAAAGATGGCAGCAGGATGAAACCACAACCTAGAAATCTAACGACTCAAATGGTTTCCCTGGAACTGATAACTCAATTTTATCTTAAAATTCCTTGTTTGAAGGTTCTCTTTAGCACCAAGTATGTTTCCTGTTCATCCTGCTCTTCCACTCAGGAAGAAATGGATCCTGTGCATGAGCAGAATATTAAAATGAAGTGAAATAAACTAGCTTTTAACTCTACTATTGTTTTTCCCAGTGGGAAGCCGAAAGTACATTAACCTTCCTCATCCAGTTTTTATTATACTCTAGTGTGCCTACTGTGATTAGTTCTTTTTTCTTTTTTTTTTTGCTTTTCTGATGATAATCAGCAGTAAGTGGTTCATCACTGCCTTTCAGTGAGTACAAATCACTAATCACAGCTGTCTTGCATAATCATCATTCTAAGCACGCCTGCCATGTGCTGCAGGCTTCCTCACATCACAAACCACACTTTACCTGGCAAATACATGTGTTCCCACACGTGGTGTTGTCAAACAGATCATAAAAAACCAAAGTCACACAGACAGAAAACACAGGTGTTTCCCCTGTAGAGATCTGTTAGGCCTGTGCGATCATAAATCCGTTTAATGGTCGACATCCTTCAGTCTGTTTGTTTTCAAGGACTCAAATTGTCGTGAGGCAACAGTAATCTAGTCAGATAAAAAAGAAATAAAAATATACAATCCAAATGGCTTTTTCTTTCTGAGAAAACAGCAATGCAGAAGGAGTAAGAGCAAAATCAATAATACCTTTTATACTGATCTTTTAACTTTTCTTTGTAAAACTAACTTTAATAACAAAGAACTGAGATGTAAGAAAATCCTCTAAACTTTCAGTTCAATGTTTAATCTTTAAATATTTTTATGATGCCAGGAAACAACAGGCTCATTGAATCCCTGCACATTAAATTCCTTCCTGTTTTGGAGCTGCATATTGTGCCGGTGTTGTAAAAAGGACCGGGGAGTCTTGCTGGTAGATTTCTGCCTGAGTCAACACACTGTGGGCAGTGCCAACATACGAGAGCTGACTTAAGATGCAACAAAGTAAAATTCCACATTGTTCTAAAACCTGAATATTCTAATGCACCCCCATACTGTTAGAGAGGCTGGCTTTTGATCTTCACACTGATAATTGGCTGGACTGTTCCTCTTCTGTTCAGTACAAAGTGTCGGGTTTTCCAAAGATATCCAAATTCTTCCAAATCCAAGTAGAACAGTTCTTTTGTGTTTGTCTATGTGTCTTTCCTGTCCTCTCAAACCCAGCTGGTCAGGGCAGATGGTCGTCTGAGCCTGGTTCTGCTGGAGGTTTCTTCCGGCTAAAAGCAAGTTTTTCCTTTCCACTGCTGCCAATGTGCTGCGATGGAAGACTGTGATGAATTCAACACAATCTGCTGGCTTTTTAGATTGTTTTTTGTTTGTTTGTTTTATTTGTACAGTGTCATGAGACAACATTTGTTGTGACTTGAAGCTACATAAAAACCGTATTTATTCATGTATAATACGATCATCATTTTTTGAGCTTAAAAAGCATAAAACTCTAATTATCAATAACCCTTGTATAATACTACCCCCCACTTTATAGATGATTTTTAGGGTTAAATTACTAGCATTAGGAATAAATACAGTAATCCAAATTGAATAGAATTTTCCACATTGCCTTAGTTCATTTTCCTTTTGCAGCTTCTTCCCACATTTCTTTTGGAGACGTGTTGCTGCCAACACATTCCCAATTACATTTTTTTCCCTAAGATTTGTACTATATATTGACCCTTTAGAAATATTAATGGTGTTGAAGAGTTAGAAATGAAACCCATTAGTTCATGCTGACATTTGTAAATTGCCAGAAGTTAAATTTAGTTCTAAAAATAGAAATATGTTTCTGAAAAGGTCACAAAAGCATGGCCCATGAATGATTGATAACCAGTTTCACTTAGCTGATGCTTGTTCTTTCATTATGAGAGAAAAAATGTCAAAAGTTTGTAGTTTTCTGTAAAGTCACATCTCTTGCAGATGTGGTTAAATATAATCAACTTCAGAGGGATTTTTCCTGCAGAACAAAGCTTTCTTGAAGCATTTATCACCATTAGTTTGAGTGATGAGTTTTCCTGCTCATGTAAAGCTTTATCAAGGTCTTGCATGAAGGGAAGCAGCTGCCATCATTGTCTGGGAGAATATAACGATGGTTTCTATTTAATGAAGTTATTGTCTCTTGCATTAGATTTAGTTTTGTGGACGATAGAAATTCTCTAGGTTTATAAATAGCACTTTTTATGTTGAGGCAAAGTAACCTTGGTGGGAAAAAAAAAGTACATTTCAGGATAAATAATGTTCCTGGAGGAGGAATCATGTTCACATTTTGTTTTTGCAACTTTACCAACCAAATGGAATATGACTACATAATGCACATTAGTAAATACCTGATAAATGCACGAAGTACATCAAATTTGTGAAGTGAACATTGTGCATGTCCATTTGTTTTTGAGTTCATATTTTACTGATTTTGTCCTATTAAGGGAAATAAAAGCACATACTAGGGTAAAAAGATTTTTCTCTGCAGTGTTGTTTCAGCCTGATGCATGAGAACAGGAATTGTGGCCCAGATTTATCATGTACTCCACAGACAAATAGGAACTCATCTTAAAATCCACAGAAACTATTCATAAAAAAAGTGCCTACCATTGTAGAATTTACTTGAAAATAAAGAAACAAAAATCCCCAGTCACATCAAACAGTCATGAGTTCAGAGAAAAATCCTCCTCAACCCTCCACACAGCACTGATTAAGGGGAAAGAAAAGTCAACCAAACAGCACCTGTGTGCCGCTTTAATGAGCACCTGGGGGAAAGAAAGGACAAGAAGTCATTTCCTGAGACGCAGTAATCCATACTTCAGACAAAAAAAAAAAAAAGTGCCATCGTTCCATGTTGTAGGAGCGCTTTGATTTGTTGCAGGTAAAGTGGGTTCACACGAATTTCACCACCTGGTTTAACGAGCAATTCTGTTCACCGAGGTCATGAATATTTTAAATTGCCAGTGTACCTTTTATTCC
Organism: Cynodonichthys magdalenae; assembly: GCA_031762555.1. Taxonomy (NCBI): domain Eukaryota; kingdom Metazoa; phylum Chordata; class Actinopteri; order Cyprinodontiformes; family Rivulidae; genus Cynodonichthys; species Cynodonichthys magdalenae. Next base: position 20,191,319 of record JARVJO010000330.1, on the reverse strand, counting down.
TTCACTTACACACTGTACCACAATTAGAAACGAGTTTAGAAATTTTTAAAGGTCAACACAGAAGTCAGTTCTCACTTAGTAATGGGGAATAAAATTTTCTTTTTTTTTTCTATTCGTCAGATGTTACTTTCATCAACACTGACAGTAATAAAATCAGTGAATATCTGTTTGATTTGTGAGGCAGCTTAGACCTCATATTCATGTACATGTCAACAACTGAGGCTTGACCTTATCAGCTGCATTGAAAACTAATTAGTAAGATATGTCCTAATGGCTGGTATGAGAATATTTAAAGAATGAGAAGAATAAGAAATTGCTTTCAGTATTTCTCGTCTTCAGTGACTGAAAACGGCTCTTTGACTATATTATTCCATTTTTCTTATTTAGCTATATGAATAGTGTAGTTAAACAACAGATAAACATGCCACTTACAACCTGCCTTTTAAGGCACTGACAGTAAACAACTCCTTTTTTGATAATAAAACATAAACAAGTTGTCATGCCAAAAGCGTTTGAAACTTTTTTTTTCCTGAAAATCTACAAAAATCCGAAATTGCCAAAAACTTATTTGTAGGCGGCTGAAAAAGTCAGTACACGACATGAATGAAAAGAGAGCAACCTTTTGATTTTTATTCTAGTTGCATACAAGAATGTACAAAAAACTTTTAAACATCAGTCATTACAATCAAATACAAAAAAATGTTTGTATGTTTTTAAGCAAAAAATTCCAAAAAGTGACATCTTCGAAAATTTTCTTCTTATAAATTTAAAAAAATTATTTTCTTCTTATAAATTTAAAAAAAGTAAAATAATAAATTAAATCTGTGTATTAACAGCAGTTCTTTTCACATAAATAAAAAAGTGTTGATTTTCAAGAACAATTTTTTAGATAAACCTTTTAACCAAACTAAAAAGAAAAGTTATGTTTTCCTGATCTGCGGCTGCTCTGCTCGACGTCTCTGGTTCACGTGAGCGGGTTCCTGTGAATTCATGACGATCTCTACAGAAACAGGAGCTGAAAAACGATCCATCATCTGTGTGATCTTCTCATGAGGAACACCGTGTTTGTTCCGCCTGGAGCGAAATGATTGCAGGGAGGTCATGTTAACAGATTAAGTATATCCAAGTTTTACAAATGTAAAATATAAAACAAAAAACAATTACTTCTCCAGCTCGTATGGATCAAACTTCCAGCTGGTGTCAGGCTCACAAAAGTCCACTCTGTATCCTCTCTCTAACGCCTGACAAAAAAAAAATATATTAACTGTGTATAAAAAGAGGTGTGATACATTATACACCAATCAGCCATATTATTATGACAACTGGAACAATAAATAGGCATCTCTTTTGCCACAAAGTTAACATACATGGGTATAAACATGCAGAGGAGACATTTATTCATGCTGGATTTGGTTCTTCTCACTTTAGCCTTTACCCAACAACGACCAGTTAACCTCCTGAGCCCCACACCACTGGTTCAGGGGAAAAACACATTTTTCCATTTTTTATAGTTAAAAGAAATACAAAACAGAAAATGCTGTTTTCCCCCAGATTTTTTTACTCCAGTTTTTAAAACGGTAAATCCTGAAAAATCTGACTTGTTTTGGTCCATGAAGGAACCATCAACACAGGATGCAGAAACAAGCATGAGGTCGGTGTTGTCAAGCAACTTTCTCACTAGATTTAGACAGTTTTCAGACCTCTCTAGTGCCTTTTTTAAGCGACTAGTGATAATTGTAGATACTTTTTCTGGTGTGTTTGGAGACTTTTATGGACTGCATGTGAAAGCACGAATCATTCGGCAGCCTTCAGCAGCGGCTGACACCCCTTACTCATCCTAAAGCTGAGGCTCAAGCAGCTCAACTGCAGTTAGAGCAGAGGAGGGAGAGGAGACATACTCCACATTCACCTGCCATCAACAGGTGTTTTTGTGTTGTGTCTTTTTGTTCCATTTATATTCATAATCTTAAATGTGTATAATTTTGTATGTCAGAACTATTGGCCATAAAACTAGAATCGGTGCCTGTCTCAGCATCAGCATTTTAAAAAGCCTTTTATCAAATATAAGCACTTATATTAAATCTCAGTGCATTAGTTATCTGCAAGGTTAATTTTTTGTGTATAATTTGATTTATGTGCTCCCTACAGCATGACCACCACCATGTGCTCCTCACAGTTTTGTAAATGGAGTAAAATATAAGTATTACATGCTATCATTCTCTGACTGCAAAGCACTGTTTAATGTGAGGGCACACTGTTGATCCAAAGTCCAGTTGACCGCCCATAATTCTGTCACTGGCTCAGTTTTTCCTCCTTGGACGCCATCCAAAACACTCTGAACACCATGTGTCCGAAACATCCCAAAGCTGCAGTTATGGAGATACTATGACTCACCCATACAGCGATCATAGTTTGACTCTTATCATTGCTGATTTTTCTTTCTGCTGGCTGGATTTCAAATTAATAAACAAGTTTTTAACTTGCTGCTTTTCTACATTCTGATTATAGTAGCTACTGTAACAAGATAATCTTAACATATTAGGTAGTCAGAATGTTATGGTTGATCTGAAAGGCTCTGTTTATCATGAATAAAATACTTTGAGTCCTCACCATTTTCACATATGGCTTCATTTCCCAGGCTTGGAGGTTTGTGTTGTCAACTATAATAGGAGAGCGACCATCTTGCATGGCATCTTTAGCTGGCACACAGACACAAAAGTTACCAATAAATATACCTTTTTATATATTTCAAATATTAAAAACACGCTTTGTGAACAATGTCAAAACTTGTGACAACTTAAAAAATGACTAAAATGATTAGACTGACAGAAACACAGTTGTGATTGCTACATACATTTATAAATATGAACCTGAATGAGTATTTTGTCTTTACCTCTGCTCTGGTTCCATTCATGTGCCGCCCCAAGAAGCCCCACATCATAGCGGTAGCCATTCTTCTGGGCAAAGTAATCATCTGTGCTCAGAATAACCCCACTATGACCTGTGGAAAGCAGCTCCCTAAGGGAGTTGTAACAAATAAATTTCAAATTAAATAACAGCTGTACGTACAAAAATCTAATTCCTGATTGAGATCACACATAATTATACCTCGCCAATGTGCTTTTCCCAGATCCTGGTAATCCCCTCATTAGAATTAGCACCAGGGAAGATTGGAATGTGTGTGAATTATGGTGCAGCTGGCTGGGATGCTGTAGCAACCTCTGATGTTGGTCATAGTTTTCATCATGCCAAGACCACTTTTCTCTTCTGTCCCCGGACCACCCAGCAGTTCTGTGATCTGAGTCTGTGTCATTCCAACTCAAGTGCTTAGGAGGATTTCCATACAATCCCTGAGAGGGGTGAAGGCATGTGTGTGGAGGTGGAAGTGCTGGAAGATTAAATTTATTGTAATTCTGGTTTGTCATTCCACAGTCATTGAAGGCGTTATCGATATACAGTGGCAGGTTTTGTGGATTTGGGCAGGCAGACGGATGTGGTCTGTGAGGTAAAGACGGTGGGACGAATCTGGGGAATGGTGGCCTGTTTGAAAATGGAGGATAAGAACACTGGTTGGACGTTGGCCTCTGTTGTTTGAGTTGGTACGGCTCATTTCGATACCAATGAGGCCAGGAGAAGTTTGTCTGTTCTCTTTTATTCTGGTAGCTGCTTGTTTCTGAAGAAGTCTTTGTGATATAAAGTTTTCCCTCAGGTTCATCCCATGTCTGTTTGCTGGCAGATAGTTCAGGAGGTTGTGGTGGACCATCATCTTTCTTTGGATTACTTTTAGTTTGGTTTAGATCTGGTGGATCGATCTTCTCAAGTTCCTCATAAAACTTACTCAGGGAGTCATTTATGTCGCATTTGGCTGTGGACATTTCAGGGGGAAATGCTGGCCCAATGAAAGCTGTGCTGGTGAGTCCTACTTCCTTTAACACTTTGTCCCTTAGACATCTGTCTGGACTGCTGGGGTCAGTGTTCACATGTGTAGGGCTTTTATCAGCGGAGTCATCTCCAATCTTTTCTACACAAGGTTCTTCAATTGCAATTGAGCTCTTTGAGGAGAAATCTGAAAGAGACATCTGCACAACAATATAAGCTTGTTAATTTCACAACGTCTAATCAAACAATAACAATTTTAACTATAAATAATTGACAATTATTAGAAAAAACTGAAATCGATTGTTTTATTATTGTATATATAGGCTATTGGCTTGAAAAAGCAGCTTCATATTTGGTCTCTGAGCAAAAAAAAAACAAAAGTTACATATTGAAAGCAAAGGTCAACAGCAACACAATTCGCGAACGAATCAATAAAAATGTATTTAGCTTAACGTAACAGTAAAACATAACTATTGTTTTTCTTCGGGATGCTTACCGTACACATTCACAATGCATAGATGGACGTAAAAATATATTTTAGCAAAACAGCCCAAACAGCCGGCAAATAGTTTCACATTTCCGAGAGACTGTGTTTACGGAAGTTGCCTACAACTTCCTTTCGCGCAACAAACGGGTTCATGTGCGAGCGCGCCCCCTTCAGGACTGAAGCGGGATAACGCTTTGAGTGCAAAAGTAAGAATTTCTTTTACACAACCAGAAGTACAATTATGGTCAATTTCTGTCCATTATATACATGGAGTTGCTGTTACTCCCAGTTTCCCCTCCCCTATGTCTCTTCTTTGAATAAAAAAATATATTTAAAAGAGCCTAATCAAATAATAAAAAGAGATCTAAACCAGAGATATACTGTAGAAAAACACATTTGAATTTATAAACTAAACTTTTTTTAAGTCAATTAGAGACAACTGCAAAAATGATACTAGGATTTTACTCCGGAAAGTAATAACTACTTTAATAAGTTCAGTGACAAAACAAAAACAAATACAGGATGTGTCAGAAGCAGCTTTCAGATTTTGCATTGTTTTTTGTACAGTGGTTAAAAGATAAGTCTTGTTATCAACATTCAGTCATGTCCACCTATAATAAATCACCAACACACAGAGCCTGAGTGTCAATCATGGCCAGTTCCTCATCATTCACCCATCCATCCTCCACCAGAGAGTCAGTGGGTTTTTGTACTGGAGTCTTTGTAGATTTTAAAGTGCTGGGTGGTCCAGACCTCCGAGGGGGGTTAAAAGTTTTATTTACACATGGAGAGACAGCTGAGGCCAGATGAGACAGAGGTGGTGGAGACGGGATACGAGACAGATAATCCAGAGCTCTTCTTCTTTTCAGACTTTTGGAGTTATTTTCTGACGAAGTCGTTTCTGCCGGAGGGTTCCTGCCGACGGGTGTAAAAGATCCAAGGTTCTGGTCTGCTTTCTGAAATGTTATCTGAATAAACAGTTTCATTTCCCGAGTTAGTCCAATGTATAAAGCAGTTCAAAATAAACAAAAAGGAGAACAAAAACTTACAATCGTCTTTGAGTCTTGTTTTCTATTCGTTTCAGAGACTGGGGTCTGTGGTTGCAGAGATGGAGAGTAAATGAACCTCGTGCCATCAGACTTGACTAAAAGCGAAAGCTTTTCTTCAGCAACTTGAAAAAAGTTGTTTTGACACTAAAGTACAGAAAAAAGAAAAAAACATAAGAAAGCTGGAGGCACTTCAAATCAGTAAATCCAAACAATAGATTTCAGAATCTAATCATCTACCACAATCACAGTGATAATTGGATTATACATTTATTTTTCTGCACAGCTCTTTGGTGCAACAGTTTATAAAAGAGCACATTATTTTGCAGAGGAATAACAGTGTTATCCCGATTTTCTAATAGATTTTCTTGTCTAAGCATTTCATTAACACATAATCCCAATAAGCAGTAAAACACACCGTTAAAATCTTTAAAGTAAAATATTAAGCACTCTGACTGTTGTAAAGCCAGAGAAGATGATAAGTTAATAGTTTCTGAATCATTTTAGCAGCTCTGGGGACTTTTTCTATCACAGTGCTGTACCTGGAGCAGGTTTTTCAGTTGGCTGAAGGATTCCTGAAGATGAACATCCTTGGGGTTTGTAGAGAAGACCGTCAGATCCCCAGCATACACAACAGGAGTTGGATGTAAGGATTGCCCTCTGAGCTGCAGGTTGCTCAGAGCTAAAAGAACGTGTGGTTTTATCACATCTTCAAGACCAGCCTGAGATAAACCATTGAAACAGCGAACTTTCACAAAGTTCAGTTTCCCATCAGCCAAATAAAATGCAGGAGAGGCCCCTAAGTACAAAAACATAAATTATAATTCAATAAACAATACTGTTTTAGTGAGAAAAAAAATAAATCTAAAGATTTTAACACTTACCATGTTCATCTATAACACTGATAACACATCCTGTGAGATCAACCTCTCCACACAGAGGCTGGAATTCTGCATTTTGAAGATTCACAAAGTTTGTGGAGATTCTTGGTTGGAAACAGTCTGACAGCCACTCCTGGGAAACCTGAGTGATTAAATATAATGTTAAAATCTGTCTTTCATGCATATAAGTTAGATGATAAATTTTGCCTCCTACAACACCTGTAGGTCCTGAAACTGGGTCTTCTTTGTCCCAGTTAGCTGAACTGTTTCAATGCCGCTTCGTTTCTGTCCCCCTGAGGCGACAAGGTTATAAACCTTGTATCGACAACCTTCCTTCAATAAAGACTGAAGATCTGAGGAGGGTCGCCAAAGATTCAACTGATAAACTAAAACAAAAAAAGAAAGAATAAGTTAACAAGAATATGCAGGTTAATGTAATATAAATTAAAGAAAAAGAAAAAAAAAGGAAGACACACCACGATTAGACTTGGTCTTTGTGTCAGCGATGTAAAGCCTCCACACAGGTGTGACATCCCTTTTGGGACAGCTCAGTTTGTTGTCCTCTGCCTCTAAAGCTCGGCGACATCGATCCTGCAGCTCAGCTTGTTTCTTCTCCATCAATGAACGCTTGTAGGCATGTAGGGTCTCCAACTGTTGTTCACTCAACTTAGCCTTGATCACAAGATTGAGTGCTAAAATATTCATTAGAGAAAAAAAAAGTCTCTTAAAAAAATAGCAAATCTTACCTCAAGGTAAGCTGGATCATCTCCAACTGCTTCATACAGTTCCTCTCCATCCTGGAGATTTGAAACATCTTGATGGCTGATGGATTGCCTTCTCCGCTGCGGTTTGCGGTTCCCTAAAAGTGAAAACTTGCTGAAGCTTTACTCAGTTTAAGTTTGAAATTATAAGTGGAAAAAAAAATACAACTTCTACCTTTCTCCTCTTTTTCAAACTCAGCTTGGATCTTGGCAAAGAGTGTCTCCATAGCGGTTTGTTTGTGGTTGTTGAATCGTCTGGCCTCCTTCTCTTCTGCTCGAGAGGACCGGAACACAATACCTCCATCTGCTTTCCTCTCCATCCACTAAAATGCACCATAAATACAGTCAAATGGGCTGTTTATATTACCATTTAAAATAGACCAGTGTTTCTCTGCACACCTGTATGGGGTAGCTTCTCAGAATGACAATATCAACACATCCTATAGGCCCCCCATTGCTAAATAAACTGGAGAGTGGAAGCAGGAATGGCCGTGGGTCTCTATGAAATCCCAGCTTAGCATCCCATTGTGCACGTCTGCTGCTATTGGCACAAATCTAAACACAAGCAATAAAATCCACGTCACATAGCTACTTTGTGTTGAGTGAAAAATGTGAAGCGTTCCATTTGGAGTACCTTTAACACAAGGGAATCAGGTGCCTCCAGAGGGGAACAAGCATCTTGTGATCCTATTAGCTGAGCCCCGTGTATGATCAGCTTGACACCAACAGTCAGTAGGCCTTTGTGAAGCATAGCAGTCAAAGGTTCATCCAGCTGAGCTCTGACAGCGTACCAACCATCTGTAAGCCGGACGACGGCACATGGCGTTTCTATCTTGGCATCAGCACTTTGTGGCGTTTTTGTGGCGTTGTGACTCTGCCTGTTTGGAGCGTCGCCTCTGGAAATGATCTCACAAGCACACAGAACAAGAGTTTTGGCCGCTGTGTCGTCCTTTTCCATGATCTTCCTCAGAGCCGGTCTGCGGCTGTGGTCAACCTCCACATCATACCTTGTGCATAAAATGAAATCGAAGCTTCAGACAATAAATTAAGTTTTTCATTTATACACATACAAAAATCAGTGAATTAATGTTTTATTCAATGTGACAATTCAGTTGTTTTTAATGTTTTTTTTTTATTTTGTACAATTTAAACTAAGCAGGGTAATAAATGCAATTAGCAATATTTTTCACCATTATATTTTTCTCATTGAGGAAAGAGCCTGTAATTTTTAATTATAAATTAGGAATATTATTGTCATTACTGTATTACTAATATATTTTTCTGACTAGTACTGGTACTCTGTTGTAAATGGTAAATGGCCTGAACTTATATGGCCACTCCAAAGTACTTTACACCACAGTCATTCACCCATTCATACACAAATTCACACACTGATGATTCACACACTGCCAGAGGAGAGGCTGCCATGCACCTGAACCACCAGGCCCTCTGACCACCACCAGCAGGCAGGGCGGTTGAAGACGACGACTGAGACAGATGGAACAGGGGATTGAACTGGCAACCTGATGGTTAAAAGATAACTCCCCTAACCACGCATTTGTCCTGTTTTATTTATATTTTAAAACACCAAATGGGGTATGGTAATGTGCAACCAAACTTTTAGGGAATTTTACAATAATATGTACTAATTGCAAATATACAAAACTACAGAGAGCTGAACACTTATGTACCTGTACTTCAGCTGTAGAAGAACCTGCTCCGGAGTGAGACAAAGGCTACCCATTGTTTCTGGAAAAGACTTTTCCATTGAGGCCTGCTTCCACACAATCCATCTGTAGTGATTGTACACCCATGCCTCACTGATAAGTTTAGGATCTACACCAGGAGTGTCACATAATGCTCTGTGGAGAACAAATTCAGTACATTAAGCTTGAGGTAACCAGGCACGCCTGATTATTCCTAATATTACACGCAGTTTAACATCTGCTTCATTTTACTAGTACCTATAGAATTCTTCCTTTCCAGCTGTCCAATCGTTGCTGGGGATCAACCAGCCCCCATCAGCAAGGTGAACACCATCTCCACCTTTAAAGGTTTCCCGTTTGACAAACTGCAGCAAATTGAAGCGAAAGGACTCTGCAGTCTCACTGGTGATCTCAAAAACATTCTTTTGGACTCCGCATTGATAAAGCTGAAACAAAAAAACACCACATTGTGAAAAGTGACTGAGATGGCACAGTATAGCTACCCGCAACATTACTTCTCCAAAGTCCAGTAACAGTTATAGCCTTGCCTGTTTTGGGTTGTAGCTTGCTGGGTTCTTTCCATTCACTGCAGCTTTTAACGAGATCCTTGCCACTCCAGAAGTCTTTGTTAAAAACAAGCTCCCCGGCAGAGGTCTAATGGTCTGGCGCTTCTTTTTCCTGATCCTCATGTCCTGCATATCCCGTGCCAGCTCAATGTTCTGCTGCTCATCTGTCAATAAATCAGACACCTTATTTTTCCACTCAGGTTGGGCAGGGTATTTGTTGTTTAAATCAACTTTAGTCAAAGAGGTTACTCTACCTTGGTCATTGGAAAATGAGTCATCTACAACTGATGCCTCTGCTTCAGAACTCATTACCTCACAGTTTACAGGAACACTTGCAATATTTGACACATTTTGGTTTCTAGTGTCGACTGAAGCTGTTACATCTGTGGTGCTTTGAGTTTTTATAGCAGGTGGTACATATATGTTACTGGTAGGCTCTACTGTAGAGGTAAGTTGGTGTTTATCTTGTTTAGAGAAGCTTTCTTGTAAGACAGTTCTTTGCTTTTTGAATGGTGGAACAAACACAGGTGTTCTGGTGTTTTCATTTTTTGGATTCTTGGGAAGCTCTCTTTTTGTATTTTTGACAAATGGTGGAACAAATAGCATCTTGGGGTGTGATGCTCTGCCATCCCCTGAGGCTGAAGCTTGCTGTAGTGTTGTCTTTTCAAATCTTGTGTCCTTGTAGTGTTTTGAAGCACTGTAAAAAAAAAGAGGCTTCTCAAAGATCTGACAACCTTCACCAGTCTTTGATAAACACGATTTCCACAAAGAACTTACCTGTGTGGACTTGTGATGTTTAGATAAAAGGAGGCACTGTACTTAAAAACTCCCCTGTCTTTTATTAAACCTTAATAAATAAATACAATTAATTCAATATATGAAATATTTATTTTGGACAACTGTTTATAGTGTAATTGACTTACCATTTGGACAACTTTTTACAGGACAAAGAACTGAATCTTTTGAACTATCAACAGTTCTGTCAAACTCATCCAGTAATCTTCTTTTAGAAGGAGGATGACCTTTGTTAAAAAATAAAAAAAACATCCAAGTTTAATGTGCAGTTTGTGATAGAGCTACAGTCTGAAGTCAGCAAATGTAACATTTTTGAAATGTCACTATATGGAAGTACTGAATGAAGTCCTATCACAATGTTAATACAACATAATATTTTAAGTAAAGCTTCAGGCGTTAGACACTTACCAGTGAGATCTGTATCTTTTAATAGTCTCTTCCTTCCTTTTTCATCCTCTGTTAATCTGCTGCTTGATTTCGAGTCACCTGTCTGGGTTGTATCTTCTGAAGTGACTAAGAAATTCTGTCCAGCAAGCACTTCATCTTCTAGCAGGGCTTTTGTGCAGTCCAGAGCTTCTTGTGCAAGAAACTTGTGCTGAGTTTCTGTGCAGCCAGTGAGATTTAGTAGCTGCAAGTTGAGATCTGAAGACTCTTCTGTTCTCTGAACTTCAGCTGTCTTGCTGTAGCTTGCCTGATTATTACAATCCAACATGTTTGAATCCTTAATATCTTTTAGGTCGTCTACTCCTGTCGTGGTAGAAAATGACCTTTCATATGGATCACTTCTCTTTACATGCATATTCTCATCACTGACAGAGGTAAGATTACCAGTTCTTTCCACAGTTTTTGCTTTTGGTAGCTCCAGTTTCATTGTGTTTTGTGGACTTGTTGGGTTTGAGAATGAACTGTGATCTCCATCAACAAATTCTTTCAAAAAATGTTTTGCTTCCAAAAGACTTTTCTCTGAAATGTGGACTTGTCCTCCTCCTGCAGTCATGAAACCACAGTGAATATATTCAGCTTTGCTTTGAACACCATGTTTCTCATCACTCCTCTTTGTGTCTGGAAGAGTTGAGTTGTTTGTACTCAAACTGGTGTCGCTGAAAAGAGCTTTAGCTTTTTGTAAGGCCTCAGATGAAAATGTTACAAGTTTACCGCTGGCTGAAGAAAACCCACTTTTCCAGGGAAATGTTTCAGTGACAGGAATCTTGGAAGATGGCAGTGAGACATGCATGTTTTCCTTAGCTTCATTTTCATTTAACAAGATTTTTGCTCTCGTCAGAGCTTCAGATGACACAGAAACTAATTTCCCACTGGCTGTCTGAAATCCACCTTTTTGTTTCCCTTGTTCTTTAATGTCCTTTGTGAATCCATTTTCAGGCTCATCAGAATCATTTCCTGTTGCAGATTGAAGTTTGAATACATTTTTATTCAAACTGTCACCTTCACTACAAACAGTTTTACTTTTGTGTTCAGACAATATTTTACTGTTGCTGCTTACGATGCAGTCAATGTTCTTTTTAAAAGAAACATCTGCATCCAGACTTGTCTTTGTTGAATTGTCACATTCTTCAAACAGATGTTTTGCTTTTAGAAGATTTTTTTCTGACACATGAACTTTTGCTCCACCTGCAGTTGTGAAACCACAAAGTAATTTCTCTGTGTTGTTACCACTGTTTTGTTTGTCACTTTTCGTTGTCCGTGAAATGTCTGGGATTTCTGTACTTATACCAATATCACTGAAGATAGATTGTGCCTTTTGAAGGGCCTCAGGTGAAAGTATTACAGGTTTACCATTGCCAGAAATAAAGCTAGCATTCCTACATGTCAGAACACCGACTTCGGACTGTGGTAGAGCTGCATTTAATTTATTCTCAACTCTTTCACAATCACTTAACAAGGTTTTTGCTTTCTTTAAAGCCTCAGATGATACATCAACTCTTTTCCCACTGGCTGTCTGAAATCCACTATTCTGTTGTGGTAATGTCTCTTTTTGTTGTTTCACTTGTTTGCTTGTGTCCACAGCAGATCTTATTTTAGGTTCTTCTGAATTATTTACAGTAATACTTTGATCTGGATAAAGTTTGACAAGATTTTCCTTCTTGCTCTTAGCGTCCTCGCTCACATCTACATCATCTTTTTTACCTTCCGGAAACACACTTTTATTGTCATCCACATCACAGTCGAAGAAAGCATCTGCCTCTTGCATTGCTTTGGTTAAATCCAAATCATCAAAATCCTTGAAAAGATCTTTGGCTTTTAAAAAATTCTTTTGTGAAACATGGACTTTTGCCCCACCTGCTGTTGTAAATCCACAGTGTTTGTGTTTTTCATCACCCCTTATGTTGAAAACAGTTGGGATATCTTTACTCAAACTGATATCAGTGCAGATCGTCTTTGTCTTCTGTAAGTCCTCGGATGACACCACCACAGGTTCATCACTGGCTGCATCCTTGTTGCTTTCACATTCTTTTATTAAATCCTTTGTTTTCTTTTGAGCTGCTGACAAAATGGCAACTTCTTTTCCTCGAGTTGTCTGAAATCCCATATTTTCTGCATTTAAACCCTCATCCCTGCAATCTCCTGTATTTTTTGTAACTTCCTTTGGATTAAGTTGTACGTTTACATCCTCATGTGTGTTAATCTGATTCAACAGACATTCAGCCCTTCTCACTGCGTCAGCTGACACAGAGACTTTTTTCCCACCGGCTGTACAGAACCCATTAATGGCAGACAAATCAATGTTTGATGTGCGAGGTGTAGAAAACGGCACTGAAGTTGTAAATGGGTTTCCATGGAAAGACTTTGCATCTTTCAAAGCAAGTGAACCATTACTGCTTATGTCCACTCCATGAACATGTGGTCCTTTTGTGTGAAGTGCAATTAGTCCTGCATTTACCTTTTCAGATTTGGTGCACTCAGCAACAGGTTCCTCAGAGGTGTTGACCTTTAGGTTTTTGTATTTTGAAAAGCTCTTCTTGTTTTCAGGGCTTTTAGCTGGAGCTTGTACATCTTTCTTGTGAGACATGTCATCTTTATGCCCCATTATATCACAGTCTTTGAAGAAAGCATCTGCTTGTTGCATGCATTTTGTTGAAATAGAGATTTCTTTCCCACTAGCCATGTGGAAATCACTTTGTAACACTTTTGTGTCCATTTTGTTGTTTTTGAAACTCTTGGTGCAATCGTTATCTTCAACATTTGGGACCTGTTTGTACGGATATACAGACTGCTCTGTTTTGGAAAAACAGTCTTGAATATTCTTCTCAACATGACACTTATCCTTGGAGGTGAACTTCAAAACCTTCTTGCTCGTGTCATAGTCCATGCTGCAGTTTCTATCTGTTTTGGCATCAATTTTAGCATTTTGCTTGCCTAGTGGTTTTTGATCTGTCAGATTCTTCTCTAAATCTGCAAACAAAGCTCTTGCTTTGCTCAAACATGTTTTTGAAACTCTCAACATATTTCCTCCTGCTGTTGTGAAAGCCACATCAAGCATCAAAGGGTTGCAGTTGTTCGTTTTTTTTGGTTCATCAGCTGTGTGGAAATTATTGGGTCCAGTTAAAGTAAGATGATTATTGTTTTCCAAAAAAGAAGCTACAGAAGAACTTTCATTTTTCAGTGCAGTTGAAGATGATAGATCTGAGGACTGACTTCTGGACTGATCTGAAACCAAGGCCATTTTGTCAATGTTTGCAGAGGTTTTTCCACCATCTGAATTGAAGCTGTCATCAAAATTTATACCAGCAAGAAAATCTGGGTCAAGTTCTCTGTCAGGTTTTTGTGATTGATTGGCATCATCTTGATCTTGTTGTATTAGTTTTGCGGTTTTGGACTGTGTAAAATCAAACTGACTGTCTGCTTCCTCTAAGAGAGAACACAGTTCTGTCACATCAGCTTTTTCAGAAGCCGTTAACTGAGAACTGATATTTCCAAGTGTTTCTTCCAAATAAGATTGTTGGTTTGAGGTAGAAGTTTTGTTTGTGAGAGGCCCATTACTCAGGCTGATTTTAGACTTAGAGTGGTCATATTTGGTGAATTGATTAATAAAAATCTTTTCACCTTCAGTTTCTTCCAAGAGACACTTTGCTCTCTCCAGATTGGCTGAGGAGATGTGTATGCCTTTATCTGAAGCAGTTCTGAATCCTGATGAATATGCAGAAGAGAGAGAAACATTGGTTTTCTTTGGTAGACTGTCACAAATCTGACTACTTAATGGAATACAGTCACGTTTTTGGACAACTTCTGTACTGCTGGGCTGACCAGGGTCCAATGTCTCCCATTTCTGCAGTGTGGTTTTACTTTCTGATTCTAAATGTTCTTTCCAAATTTCTTCTTTAGTAAATGGAAAAGAAGTACTAACACACTGTCGACTTGAACCAGCGTTTTCTGATATAGAGGTCGTACGAGTGACGTCTGCAACACCGGACTGCATTCCACTGTCACTTACAGTACCAGGACTAATTGAACAAGTTTGTCTTCTGTTATTGATGCCACCACTTTCATGAAAGAGATCAGCTTGTTTTGCATTTTGCTTTGCTTGTTTCGTGGCTGATAGACAGGTTGAAAGAGAGACGTTATTTAAGGAATCTTTTGCTACTTGATCCTTCTGGCCAAAAATTACTGCTTGGCTAAAGTCTTGTGCAAACTCTTTGCAAAGCTGTGACATGTCAAAATCCTGGATTTTTGCTCCTCCATTTTCTCCTATTATTTTTCTTTGCTTTTGGACAGTATTCTTCTGTGTGTTGCAGCCCTTTGATTCACCAGGGACTTTCTCCAAAAGTTTGACATTCAGTTCTTGTCCTAAAAAAAAGAGCACAATACATAATTGTATTTATTTTTTTAATTAAAGTTTACATAAACATGAATATTTAATAGTAAAAAAACAAGTTACCACAATTTGAAACTCCAAATGCTGAGTCCATCTTCTTAGACTGATTTTCTTTTCCTTGAACTTGTGTTTTCAAAGATGGAATTGTATAAACAAATTTTCTCTTTTGTTTGATAAATCCAAAGTCTGTGATATTCATTGATGGTCTGAAGAGCTGAACAGACTCCGAGTCACCTTGCTTTGTCAAAATACTGCTCTCCAAAGCACAAGACGGAATTTGAGATAAGTTTAAAGGAGACCACTGACTGATTGCAGGATCTCCAGTTTTTGACAGTGGGGTTGAGGGTAATCTACCAGATTTCAGATCAGCTGTTGCTTCTTCACTTGGAGAACTGTGTGGTCTTGTGACATCTTTAGAGCTGCGCTTCTTCTCGTTTGCTTGAATGATTTGCTTACATTTGATTCTGTCAGGTTTTACTTTTCTCAAAGCTGAACTACTGTTGGCAAAAAAATTTGAGTCAACAGTTTCAGCTGCATCTTCTACTTTGCTACAAACTTCTTTATCTTCAACATCATCTGGAGGTTTTTGATGCCAAACACCCTCGGTCTGATTGAATGAAGACTGAAGGCAGTTTTGGGTCTCAAGGGACACAGCACCTTTTTTAACAAACAAACAAATAAAGCTTTAGCTCAGCTCTACAATCAGTAATTGTAATTTGTCCAAGGAAGGAAAACTCAGTACCTTGGGAAACAGAAGGTGCGGCCTTGTTTTTGGGTACATCTACTGAAGATGCTTTTGAAAGAGAAGGGAAAAGCTTCCGTACAAACTACAAAGATAGGAGGAAAAACAAATGCTTAAAAAATTATACAAAATAGATAGACCCTAATATGGTCCAACTAATGCACTTGTTCTGTCTTTTCTGTAGAAAGATTTCAGAATATTTTTTCTTTCTGATACTCCTATAATTTTTTACTAAATGCTTTAATATAGGAACATGTCAAATACACTAGCAAATAAAACAGTGGCTGTCACAGTGTTCGTTATATGCTTGGAATAGGTAAAATACTCACAACAAAATTTCTGTCTGCAGTAACGCTTAATGGACAGGGACTCTCATCAGTTTTAGCTGTAACATTGAAAGAATATACATTTTTTTTCATCTACTGATTTTTAATTAACCAAACTCAAAATTTTACCTAACAAATAAAAAAGGTTACTCACATAAAATCAGGGTGGATGGCACTGCTGGGGGTGTATTCAAAGAACTTGTCCATGAAATGTCAGGATTAATCTGGGCACCAAGGCTTTCACTAATATGCTTGGCATATTTGACCTGCATTATTCAAATGACATTTTAAGGAGATGAAACTTTAATGTTGCACTTTACATCTAGATAGTGACTTGTTGAGATAAAAGTATCAAAATTAGACGTAACATACTTACTGAAGATTTGTTTGGTGTACTGAGTAAATCTGTGCAAATGATAGAAGCAAAAAAAAAAAAAAAAATCAACAGAATGTGCCTGAATCATTAACATATGCTAATCACACTGATTAAAAACAGATACATTTTAAGCTTACCCAAACTGTCCTCACTGTGAGGCTCAACATCTTCACATTTCTCACCCTGGGCACTGAACAGATCAACACAGACATAGGAAAAAAAAACATACACACTTGTTATGTTAAGTTAGAAACACTGGATAATAAGGTGACATTCACAGGTATGATGAGCAGGTGAGATGAGATGTGCACTGGAGTTGGTATAGAACAGTAGTTTCCAAAGTGGGGGCCGCCAGGGGGTGCTAGGGGGGCCTCAGAATGCTGC
>JARVJO010000330.1:20116470-20167633 GCA_031762555.1 Cynodonichthys magdalenae | reverse complement strand
ACCATACCATACCATACCATACCATACCATACCATACCATACCATACCATACCATACCATACCATACCATACCATATACAGTATATCATATGCTATCATGCATCCCTAACTAACCCTTCCCTCCCCTAACCTACAAAACCCAACCCTACCCTACCAAACTTTACTCAACCCAACCTTACCATACTTTATAAATCATACCCTACCCTACCATACCATACATTATACATCATACCCTACTCTACCCTACCTTACCATAACATACCAATTCATACATTATAAATCATACCCTACCATACCATACCATACATTATACATCATACCCTACACAACCCTACCTTACCATACCATACCAAACCATACATTATACATCATACCCTACCCTACCATACCATACATTATACACCATACCATACCAAACCATACATTATACATCATACCCTACCCTACCCTACCATACATTATACACCATACCATACCAAACTATACAATATACATCATACCCTACCCTACCCTACCATACATTATACACCATACCATACCAAACCATACATTATACATCATACCCTACCCTATCCTACCATACATTATACACCATACCATACCAAACCATACATTATACATCATACCCTACCATACCATACATTATACACCATACCATACCAAACCATACATTTTAAATCATACCTTACCTTACCCTACCATACCATACATTATACATCATACCCTACACAACCCTGCCCTACTGAAAAAAATCAGGCAATGGTACCTGAAAAAGTGAAGAAAACACTTGAAATGTGTAGACTGCACAGGAGCCATCTGAGTCACAAACAAGCTGGTTAATGTGACTTCGCCAGGCCTCCTCTGCATCGTCACATGCTGCTGGTTGAAATGCAGCAAGAATGGCAGAGAAGAAGGGCAATGGAGGGGGTGAGGAGCGTGACTCCAGCATGTCATCTCTCTCCTCCTCCTCCTCCTCCTCCTCCTCAGCAAGACTAAAAAGACACAGATGCATATTTAAAACATACAACATTTAATGTGAATGCTTTTAGTGTGAATTGAAACTGTGAATGGATACCTGGGTAAGCAGCAGTCAACTTCCGGCTCTGCTTTGAAATCATTATCTACCATGTCTACTGACAAACTGTCCCCACATTGATACTCTGGAGGCAGTTCACTGATGCAGAGAGAGATTTCTTCCTCTTGTACACTGTTGTCTTCATCATCTTTTGACACCTCATTCTGAAAAAAAGGGCACATCAGCAAATGGTAAAATTGATTAGTCATAAATAAAAATTGAACCATGATGCATGACATCTATTATTTCCTGTGTCATTATTTATTTTAAACTGACCATTGTGTGGCTAAAACACATACACTAACCTTGAATTGGCACCTTATGGACACTCCCTTTGTCGTTTTCTTTGATTTGGTAAATTTAGTTTGCATAAATTATGCCAATCAGTTGAGCTTTTAGAATTTTAACTTGGCCAGCTGTGTGGCCATGCACAATTTTTTAGTTTCAAACAGGCAATGCGTAAACCTTTTCTGACCATTCACATGCTAGGAATTTTAGTTTTTGCTCAGAGCCACCCACAAAAAAGCAATAGGTATACACATTGCCTTAAACAGACAAATGGAAAAGAAAACTTTTTTTAGTGCAGGCTGAGACCCCTGCTCACGCTCCCAAACAGTTTCTGCCACAAATAAAGAAAAGCCCAAACTATCCCTCAGCCCAAAATACTACAATTTATCTGTTTGCAGGTTTTAGTTTCGTTTTCCTTTGCATGCAGCCTCGAATATATTTAGAAAAGATCAGCTTATGTACTTTAAAAAACAGGAAATGTAGAAAAGTCCCAAATCAGAAACATGCAATACTATTTAGCACAGGACTGAACCTATGGCACATTTAACATTCTATGCATCAGACAAAGAAAATATGCAACAGGATAGATCCTATTTAGTTAAATTAGTGATGAATTCTAGTATGGAACTGCGATAGGAATTAGTAGTTCCCAGGATCTCAGACACTCTGAAGCCCTTATTCACCCTCTGCTTCGAGTCCTCTGAGAGTTGGACCTCGAAACTGGGATTTTTGGTGCTCAGAGGAGTTGAATCTGCTGATGTTCTGTCAAAGATGGCAGAGGAGGTGTCCATGCTACTGATATCTGCTGTTGGAGATAGATTGATACTCTGAAAAGAGACAAGAACAACATTTTAAATATATACATATATTAATTTAACTTTGACTTAAACCAAGCTTAATTGTTAGCATTACTGTCAGCACCATCAGTGGTAGGAAGTCTGACTTTACTAAAGACAAAATAGCAGTGGAATGACAGCTGTGGCCATGTATCACCACAACTTAACTTTGAGTAAAACTGTCTGAAGACCACATTTGACCATGAGACAATAGAAAACTAGAATAGGCTTACAAGCTGAGAATGGGAGAGTATCTGACTGATGGTGAGGGAATCCTCCTCAGATGACTCATCTGAGTCTTCATGGGTGACCTTGCTGAAGCTGGGCATACTGCTGGACAGCTGACTGTTGTCCAGAGGCTGCAGGTCACTTTGGTCCAAACTGTCCACAGAGTGCCGACGCACACCCCAGTTAAAGTTGTCCACAGTCTCTCCCTGCGATAGTGAATCAATTTTACCAAGATGCCAGCTACAGTATAATCTAACTCAACCATGCTGCACAAGTTCAAAACAAAGCTACACTGTGTGATTAGCCCATTATATTTTTATATAAACTACCAAAATTACAACTAATAAGATCTGCTTTGCTTATGAAACTGGTGGAGTCACAAATATTTAGTCTAATATCCTCTAGACCTGAATGCCAATTTGATCATTTAACTTGATAAGACTGATGATGTCAGCCAACAGATTTCAGCAAAGCTTCAATTCAAAAGGGAGACTTCCTGTAGCTAATAAAACCTATAACTTTGAATTAATTTTAATAAGTATTTTATTTATTTTGGCCAAAGTCTTCAATGGACTTCATTTAGATTGGTCATTTTTAATGGGTAGTGATGTGGTATTTGTGTGTGAACATGCTACATGGTGGCTTAGTGGTTAGCACTGTCGCCGCACATCAAAGGTCCTGGGTTCAAGCCCCGGGTTGGCTGGCCCTGGGATCTTTCTGTGTGGAGTTTGCATCTTCTCCTTATGTTTTTGTGGGTTTTCTCTGGGTGCTCTGGTTTCCTCCCACAGTCCAAAAACGTGGATGTTTAGGTTACCTTCTGGCCCAGGCCTCCCTTAAAAAAGAGATCTGTAATTTCTGGCTAAATAAATGTTGGAAAATAAATAAATATTCTAGTGATTTATCCCAAATATTGATTGTAGTTGGCAAATGCAAACAATTCTGTAATTCATAATTCTAAAAACAGGACCATAAGATGTTACGCATATGCTGAACAGTGTGTTTAACCAATTAAGTGACTAATTTTCTTGTCAATAAATGTGGAAAAATCAGTTTTTTAAACAGCACGTCATGCAAGAGTATTTGATGTTTCTGCCTTCAGTTTGGCAGCTACTATATGGCCTACACGAGCAAACACACCAAGTGCAAATGCAGCATGACTAAACTCACCTGTAGCTCCTAGATAGCACAGATAAGAAAAACAGAGACAGAACCCATGTTACATGGAACATTTGAGCCTCACACAACAGAATAATAAAGTGCTCTTCAGAGAGACAAAAGATGTTTTCTCTATATTCTCACAACTGTTGATTTTTGATTCATAAGGTTACCAATGAATTCAAACACAAGATGACTCACCTCTCCATCTTCAAGCTCAACATCCAGAAAGTCAAAATCTCTAAAGACCCTGAACTGCTGCTCTGAGGTGGTATCATCTGTGTTCTCCAGTTCCCGGGTCCCATCATCAGAGGAAACCAGGCTGGGCTGGTGCTCCATGAGGTCCAATTCCCCACAGCTGGAGAAGATCACCTACACAGAAAATGAGAAAAAAAATCAGATTAAGTTAAATACAAACAAAACATTGTTAAAATGTATAGTACTGACAAAACTCCTAGTAGATTACCGAAGGGTTTTTTGTGAGCCCCACTTCTTGTCCACACAGGGACAAAACATGCACCAGTTTTTCCCTCGTTCTTTTCTGTAAAATGTAAACAAAAACATTTTGAGTAATTTGATTTCCTGTAAATTGCATCATATCATGCAGCTCTACATTGTCCCTAGGTGTGAGTGAAAGTGTGAATGGTTGTTTGACTCATTAATCTATAAGTGGCTCTGTGATGGACCTGCGAACTGTCCAGAGTGTACCCTGCCTCTCACACAATGACTGCTGAAAATATATAGATGTCACACACACATTTGATTATTTTTAATTATACTATGGCAAAACAACCATCTATGATGTGTTTTCTCTTGTCTTGTTTAATAAGCATTATTAAAACCTAATTACATCACCATATTACAGTCACAATGTAAGAAATTGGACAGCTTTCTAACCTGTGAAGACTGAGGCCTCTTCCAGCTTACTGGCACCAGGACGTTGTTGGAGGTCAATCCAGAGGATGTCGAGGAGGTGCTGTGGGTCACTGTAGTTGTAGTGCTTTTTGCATCAAGTCCGGGCGAGCATTGCAGATTATCAAAACGCCGCCCGATCACTGGGGTCTAAATGTGAACAGACCAAAAACTATAAGGATTCTGGAAAAGTATGAAGCGGAGAAAGTCCTTATCTGTTTCATCCATGAAGCTTCCTGCTTTGTCTGGAATCCAGGATGAATGTAATGTGATCAGAACTTTAGGAAAAGTTGCAATTGTTTTTCTTAATCGTCTTCCATAGTTTTAACTGTCTCCAACATAGTTTTTATGTCTTAAATCCAAATAACTATAGGTACTCACATCCTTAAATGGGAATAGCAAACACCTACTGCCTGCAAACTACTACATGTCACTGGTTCACATACAGCAGAAAGGAGCAAAAACTTGACCTCATTTCCTGCCATTCAAGAACTGCACAAATAACTCCCTGTTCTGTTCCCACACACAACGCCCTTCTGCTTATGTTTTTCATCACTTTCCAGCACAGTCTTTGGCTAGCTGTGTTTACCTTTTGAGCCTTAAAGCTAACCTCAACAGAACTAACCAGTAATAAATACAACAAGGAAACAGAAGAAATGATTCCATTTCAAAAAAAGACAACCACAGCAAGCACCAAACCCTGGAAGATTATAAAATAAAAGTTCAAGGTCAAACATAGAAACTTTATCCTGACGACATGATAGAGAGACTTTTAAAACACTGTGAAAAAAATAAAGACACAAGAGCTTCCACCTCAGATATGTCAAAGTGGAAATCCAGTGTTTTCCCTGGCAGGGCCTTGGAGGAGCAGTCCCAGATGCGTCTGATGTCCTCAGAGGGAAGGTCACTCTGGGACGACGGCTGCACCAAACTGGCTGATCGAGAAACCACCAGCTTCAGGATATTCAGCGCCTCCCTCCAATGGACAGTCTGTAGTAAACACAAACACAGATTTGTTTGTACACTTTCAAAACAAGAAAGAAAAACCCACCAAGGTCACTGAAGCAAATTGAAACTGACAAAAGTAATGAGGAAAAAAAAAACTAATAAAAATCAGATATTGGTTTTAAATTGTAGTTATTTATAGTTACTTAAAATAACAAAGTAATAAAAGGGTCCTTGTCAAAACCGATGGTACCCGTGACTTAATTTTGCAACCACACAGCAATCAAACAATTTCTGTAACTATGAGATTTATTAACCTTTTCACAGGTATTTTGGCTCACTCCTGAGTAAACTGCTCTAATTTTTAAGATTATTATTTTTTCTTTTTTATTGAGTGGGTACAAACAAATTTATCAGCATCTGTTAAGTTTACCTGCACATGTGGTCAGAATAAACCCAGGCAAAATAATTTTTAAAGCCACAAAGTTTTATTTTTGCGTGTTGCTGTTTTTGAAACCAGAGACATTGTGGGTATACTAAAAAGGCCTGAATTTAGGCAGCCTGTTTATAACATGGGTGTGCTTACAAATGTACTGCACTGACAGAGAACAAGCTTTTCCTTTTAAATTTTATAACCTACTAGACAGATTTATTACAGAACCATCAACAGAACTTATATTTCTGTTGTTAAAGTTTTAACTCACCTGGACAAACTTTTCTATTGTTTTGAGGACCTCTATGTTGAAAGGTTTGACTTGAATTCCGCTCAGTTCCATGTGACTCAGGAGGCTATAGATGATTTGTAGAAGTGTCTGCTGCATACTGGGGAGACCTTTATCCAGTAGCTGTAAATAAAGCAAAACTCGATTTATGGACAGCATCTAAACACTATGACTGTGAAGCAAATAATAATAATAAAAGGATCAGTGGCACAAACCTCTGCCATGTAAGTGACCAGACTCAGGGTGATGTCTGAGAACGCTTCATGGAGATAGCGACACACCACGTTCACCCAAGAGAAGCAGTCTCGTGTATAAGAGTGAGTTTTATACAGAGTCATGACATGAGCCAGGTTGGACAGCTTGGAATTTTTTTCCTCGAGGCACACCTGTTCAAAATAGAGCAGTGATGTTGAAAATGCAGCGCAACAACAAAAAAAACGTCTGAGAGGGGAAACACTAACCTGGGCTATCTTCTCAGCAGCCTCTTGGCAAAACGTAGACGGTGCATCAAAGTTTTGCACGAGATGTGGGAGCAGGCAAAGAACATTCAAGGGAAAACCTACAAAACAATAACAAAGTGTTGTCTTTAAAGTTCTAATGTCAATTAGCTGTGGTGGTCATATTATGTAAGTTTGTTCGACTTCAATGGTTATTAGATGTAGACCCAATTAAGATCTGGCCAGTGGATAATAACATTTTGCTAACAAACAAACAGGGTCGATGTCAGTAGTTTTGTCATTATTACACAAAAAGGTAAATGAACTGAACTCATATAGCATATAAGCCCTGTGGGGACCCCGAAGTGCTTTACATTACAGTCATTCACACACTGATGGTGGTAAGCTACAATGTAGTCACAGCTGCTCTGGGGCACACTGACAGAGGTGGGGCTGCCATGCACCGTCACCACCGGACCCTCTGACCACCAACAGTAGGCAAGGCAGGTGAAGTGACACGACTGAGACAGCTGGAACGGATATTGAACCGGCAACCCTCTGGTTACAGGACAACTCCCCTAACCACTCCGCCACAGCAAATTGTTGCAAAAATATGTAGAGCTCAAACTGTGGTGATGATGATATTCAGCTACTACCACACCAAATTTGAGCTTTATGTCTGCAGAATTTGGCTGAGCCATTTTAGTGTTTTGTAAGGTCACTTTCTTGTGGCGGCCATGTTGAATTGGACTGACTCTGATTGGTGAATGTTAATCCAGTGATTACTTTCTGAAAGATTTGTTCAAATGGCACATAAAAGCACATTTACTCATGCCCTCACACAAACACAAGTAAAACACTATTTGAGCAATAACAACCTATTGTACCTATAGTTTGGGACGTGTCAACCACAGGAACTCTGGACACAGGAGTGAGCTGGCAGAAAAGCTGCAGTGTGAGGTCAGTGGTGGCCACGGAGGTGAAGCCCTTCAACAACAGCTGCTGAAGCCCGGTGAAGCTGCTCCACTTCAGCTGGCTCTGCAGCTTCTCCAGCCTCTCCCTGTTCTCCTGTTTGTCCAGCGATATGTTAGCCATCAACTTATTCATCAACCTCAGAGACATCTGATACTCAAACTCAAAGTCCGACTCCATGAGCGACACGGCCACCCAGAAGACGGTGGCCAGCAGGTTGCTGGGGTGGTTGATGCTCATTGTATCGGTGGCATTGTCTTTTGATAAAGATGAACTGCTCATCTTGGCTAACAGAACCTGCTGCTCGCAGGCTTGGATACGGTCCAGTGTGGCACTGCGAGGTGGATCTGAACACTTGTCGGTTTCTCCAAACTTTTTGGGGACAGAGGAGCTCCTGTGATGCCTGCTCCTCTCTTCCCGTTCTAGACCAAGCGGTCCTGTGCTCTTCCTGTTGGACAGCTGCTTGAAATTGGTAAGGAAATCTGGAGATGTGGCTCTGTAATGTCATCAAAAGGCATCAAATGTAACAGATGTTTCAAGTCAATACCTTTTAAGAAACTAAATATTTCTGTAAGAGACACAAACCTTGTTAAGAAAACCATAAGATCGTTGTTTTTCAGACATTCAGCTAAGTTATCCACCACAGATTCCAGTGTGAGTAACACTTCCATCACATAGCCCTGAAAAAAGACAAACTACACGATGCATTTATTTGATGTAAAAATGTAATGCAATAATTTTTATTACACTTAATGGGGTTCATTTGTTGTAGAAAAAAATCTGATGCTGTTGGAGGAAAGTTTTGTATCTTAAAGCTTATTATTTTTAGCTTTTTAGATATACATTTTTTTTCTACTCTTTTCTTTTTTTATGTAACCTTCCTTATGATAGCAGTAATTTATTAAACAACAAATATATATTTGACAAATTCTCTTTTTAAAATTGCATTAAACATGGTACTGAGGAAATTATGAAAGCTTAAAAAATCATTTCTAGTTTCACCGCAGCAAAGAATAAGTAAGTTTTTAGGTTTTCAGAAAATCTTCACATCTGGGCTTAGGAAAAGATGCCAGGAGATAATTTATGTTGAGACCTTAGAGTAAGAAACTCTCAAAACATCTCAAACACACACATATACTAAATATACATGCACAAACCCAAACATGTATTATGCATACACACGTGCATTTACTTCAATTTAATAGTATATTTTCTGCAAACAGATGTCATAATATCACCAATATATTTTATAAAAACTGTTGCAAACAACAGAAAATGTTTGCCCGTGATCTATGGCTACCATTTCTGAACAATGATCTGTTATTTATGAACATTTATTCACAGTTTTGAAAAAAATGTAATTAAAAAGTTGTTAAAACACATCAGATGTTTAAAAAAATGGTTTTCAGATAGAGAAAGCATCATGCAAACACTCACACACAAAGACGTGGCACACTCACGTTCTTGGACAAGATGTCGATCTCTTGGGTTTTATTTGGTGTCAGAGTCTTTAACGGGTGAAAGAACCCAATGAGATCTCTCATACTCACAAGTACTACTTGTATAGATTTTTTTCAAATTAAAATGTTTTTTTCCTTAAATTGGCTACAACATTATATACTGCACCTCACATTTACAAATTAAACATAATTTGTCAAAGGAGCTGAAAAAAGGAAAATTTATATATTTTATTGTCCCATGTTACCTACAAGTAGAAACAGCAGCTTAAATCAATGTACAACTGTTACAGACAGTTTTACCATTAATTCTGACAAATCTCTGTGCATTACTAAGATCACATAATACCTTGTTAAATGCAGGTATATGTTCCGACTGACCTGCACTTCTTCTCCGTGCTCACCGATGACTTCCACCAGTCTTGAGAGGAGGTCAGACACGGCGTGTGCAGAAACCGGCTGATGAAGGGCTCGGAACAGCTGGAAGGAGCGGCCGGCGTAGTGGCGGGACGAACTGCACAAGGCCGTCTGCAGAGCCACCTCACTGAGCTGCTGCTCCAGATGGAAATCTAACCAGGTCAGAGATGGGAAGGAGTCAGGTCTAAAGATGGAGTTTCATTTAACTAAACCAATTCTGAAGAGCTACAGTACCTGATTTTGACTCTTTAAAGACAGAAATCACATGTCGCAAAAAGTTTGTCAGTTGTTCGGTGCTTTTTGAGATTTGGTTCTTTGGTGAAATGTCTTCATGGCACCACAGCGGTCCATACGGTCTAAAAAAATACATTTAGGTTATAATCACTGTGCTTTTTTAAAGATAAAGCAGTTAAATGATTATTCTAAAAATGTACTAAACCAAAACTTGCATGTTGTTGTCTTTCTCTATCTGTTTGGTTTGGTATGTAAACCAAATATGTCACATACAGACATAGATTTAAGTGTTCTTAGAGCTCATATTTGTGTGAATGAAGCTACCCAAAACTTTAAAACTCAGAAAAAAATAAAACCTTAACAAAAAACAAAGGAACAGTGCAGCTTAGAGTTTATGGAGCCAAAATGAGGCAACAATAAAACAATCTAACTGATGCTTATGTGGGGTTTGAATGAAAATTCCAGTTATTGCTTTGGTGTGTGATTGTGTGAACTCTGAGAATATTTAATATGATAATGATGTGCTTTGGGGGTTGCTGTGTCCTACTGAACTAAAAAAAAGCAATTCTCATGCATTTTATTTAAAATCCCAGGAAAATGCAATTTTAAATATGTTCAGTTAATCAAAGAAATGCCTCTGGCATTCTAATTTAAAGATAAAATTAGCAATTTAATGTAAGAATAAATTGCACTACATACATAGCACCACTAGGTGGAAACCTGCATCAAGAAAACAGAAAATAATAATTGATTTAAATTCTATTTCTGACTGTGAATGGCAAAACTTTCAAAGCTGCATAAAACACATTAAATTGTTAAAAAAGAAAACAAAAATGAAAAAAAAAAACCATCAGTGATGTTACCTTGTAATTAAAAACTCAATGAGCTTGTTGGCCTTTTCATTCATCTTTGAGGAGCCCACAAACTCCTCCATCTCCTGTGTGATGTCAGGCAGGTTGTTGCTGCTGCCCCCCAGACTCAGACTGGAGGATGTTGATGACGAGCTGAGACCAGAATCTGGAACAGGAGACGCCTGACACTCGCGGAGGAAGTCAAAACTCCCTGAGCACAACAGAGAAATGAGCCAACGATCACTAACTGGTTGCATTCATTTATTTTACGCTTTGTTTATTTTCCAGTAGTTTGCTGCTGAAGATAGACATTAGAGTAAGAAGTGAATTGAACAACATTAAAATAAATTCAATAAGTCCCATCTAATAACTATAATGACTTAATAAGATGAAGCTGTTGACTCCCACTGCTGCTTTGACTGTAACTGAGTCACAGCACAATTTATTACATTCTTGTTAATTAGCAATGCATGTTTGTTATAACCCAGAAAGCAAGTACAACTTTAACACTGTGTCTAGACATTTTCAAAACAGTTTATCAGAAGAGGGAGGGTGGGGAGTTTCTTCGGTTGGGTAAACCAGATTATTGAAGCCTGAGCAGATGGCCCCAATTTAGGCAAGAGGACAAAAATAGCAGAATGGAATGCTTTAATCAAGACCTTTGATGTCCACTGCACTCGATACTGCTTTTGGCACAGAGTCCAAATATTTTCTACCCTGATAAGAAACTTATCTAATGTCTTTAAGGAATTCTAACTATCCCATACTGACGTTCAAGTTTATATGAGCGAAGAAGAAAATCTGCGTGCCACAAATGCCAACCTTCACCACCTACTGGACACAACTCTCATTCCATTTTTCAGGAAAGAGCAAACTTTTGGTAAATGACTCGAACTTAAATAACACCTTATAAAGTACTGTCGGACTCCAAAGCCCTTTAAATGTCAGTCATTCACCCATTTATACACACATTCACACACTGATGATGGTAAGCCCTCTGACCACCACCAGCAGGCAAGGCGGGTGAAGTGTCTTTCCCAAGGACACAACAAATTGCTGAGTTGCAGTCACGTGACCCATTTGACTCAGGAAATTCAGATGGGGGCAGGAAGTGATTTGCACCGGTTCAAAACAGTGCAAGTACGCTAATGCCCTAAATGGGCTGGTGGAGACAAGACATCACGAAAAAAATATATATGCATACATTTAGGATATGATCCATATGGTCTTCAAAAGAAAGACGTCATATAATCGCCGGCATCTAGGCGATTGACATAAACTGGTGTTGCAGACCTTGTATTATACAACGAGCCAAATGAAAGCTGTCAAAAGCCTCAAAGCCGACAGTTATTTTGTTTCAGGTTGGGTCAACCATTTAGGGTCCTAAGAAGCTTTAAATGGCTGTCAACTTGTTTCTGCCCAGGTGAGGAGTGAGTTGTGCTATTTTAAGTAATTAGCCTATGATAATGCTAACTCCAATGAGTTAACCCCTGTTATTACTATGTGCTTGGATCTACTTGTAAATAATTTATTTAGCTTCTGTAAACCCAAAGTCGAGTAATTGTCCAATAAAATATCTGAAAATATGGTTTAACTGATACCATCCTTACCGGTTAGAAAGTGGTCGCTGCAAACTCTTGCATTGCCCATTTTCACACCTCTTGCTTTTAGCCATAGATTGTTGATCCACTTTTGTCGTCTTTTTTCAGTACGTTTTTTTAAAATTAACTCCCTTGTGACACACTACTTTCAGAACATGAAAACAACTTTTATCTTTCTACCAATTAGAGTTGCAACAACCGTACACGGCACAGAATTTAGGTATTTTGACACTGAATCTACAGAAGGAAACGGGGCTGCATTTACTTCCTGCCCCCCGTGATGTTGATACTACGTCATCGGCAACCCAGCAATAAGATGGATGGAGCGGTTACAGAAAGACTCCCCAACCACCCCAATAAATTATTTCACAGTTTTTTTTACCAGTAGGTGAATGCTCTGGGTTTGGCTTGCAGGTGAGAGTCTTAGCCACATGGATTTCCTGTGTCTGCAGTAAAATTGATGCGATAGCCTGAAAGTTGTTGTTACAGAGCAACGTGATGAGCAGGTGGAGGAGGAGACGTTGGCTGTGCTCAAACACCTCCGGGCGATAGTGATCCATACCTGTAAAGTACATGACAGAACTTAAAACTTGTTTTATGAGAACTAAATAAAATAATTAAAGGGGATTGTGACTTTACCCAAAAACAGAGCATGGAGCAGTAAAGGCAGGTGAAGGGTCCAGTCCTCTCTCACACTGTGGTCAACCACCATCTCAGTCATGAAGATCACTGCAATGTTACACCTGTAGAAAACAATCAAAAATGTTTAATGTGTTTAATAAAACACATTTGTTGATAAAAATAAATCACAAGTGACAAATTAAACAGGTTTTACAGTCTGACCTGTGCAGTGGTCCTCTGGGAGTGATGGTTTCTGGTAAAAAGTCCACCAGTGGAGCCCAGCAACCTCCACTGAGAGGCATGGGCAGAGGGTGGGGCTTGTTGGTCTCAATAACAACCGTCAACCAATCAGCGTAGGGGGGCAGAGGTTCACCTGAGTCATCACAAAACATTATTTATCATTAAAGTTTGGAACTTTACTATTTAAGTTTCAAAGCCATTTCTCAAAGAAGCTTTTAAAAGTTACCATGTCCCCCTCCAAGACGAGCTTGTATATTTCACACTCACCAAACTATGACAACTTCTCATTAGAAAAAGTGTTACAGATAAATACTCACTTTTATCTTCATCATAGGATCCTCCTGAACTGCTACTGTATCGTGATTCCAGACGGTTGTGTGCTCTCATGTGCCCAAGCCTGAGGTTAGAAACACACATAGGTAATTTTGAGTGTTTTCAAATCTGTACATAAAATACAAGATTTAAAACATGATTGTATACTTTACCTCTCCTCATTCTCTTTATTGGTTTTTGTATCATCTGAATCAGGAAAGCTTTCCTGTCCTGCAACAACAGTGTTGCTGCTTGATGTAGTTCCTAAAAATGAACCAAAACCGTGCTATTTACTAGTCTAACCACAGAAGTTATGTTAGTTACAGCAGTCAGAAGTGGTCTGACAGTGAATGTGTCATGCAAGAATAAAATAAAATAAAAAAAAGATTACAATGGTCTCCGAAAAAAGGGGGAAAAAATACCTGAAGCCGTTGCAGAGGCTTTGCTTGTGGCAGTGAAGTGATAGAAAGGAGGGCTGTCACAATGTTGCACCACAGGGTTGACTGGTTCCATTTGTTGTAACTCAAATAACAGCTCCTCCATGGTTTGCATTGTGTTGTTTCTGCAAAGATAGATCACCACTTTCTTGATCTGAAAAAAGAAAAATAGATTGTAAGAATCTGTAAAAGAGGAAACAACAAATGAACATTCTCAAGCAGGCTTTGAGCTCTTACATATGGGAGAAGAGTCGTGTCACTGCTGACGCCACATAAACTGATGAGGAACTGCAGCATGGTTCTCAAGTTGTTGCTCCAGTTTTCATTGCTGACCAAAGCATTCCAGGCATTTTCCATTTCAGATCCAGGCAGATCATCTCCGTACTATGCAGGGTGGTTAATAACAGCATATATTAATTATTCAAAGATCACCAAGACTTTGTCCTTTTAACCTTTTAACCAGCAAACATACCTTGGCTGTCATGAACATGAGGTTATTGAGAACCATCGATGTGGCTTGTAAGGACCCCCAGCCAGCACCTTTCAGCTGGTGGGATGAGTCTGTGCTGCTCAGCTGACAGGAGGAGTCATAGCTTGGGGTGGATGAAGCAAGGACCGGAAGCAGCAAACCGCAATCCACTAGCTCAATGTTACTGAGCCAGGGCAGGAGGTATGTTAGCATGATCTGCCTCCCGTTGGAATGAGTGGTGGGGAACCTCTGACTGACCTCTGGAACAAGGAAAAAAGTGACAATTCTCACATTACATCGGAACCATAATAATGAAACATGTGGAAAACCTCCAGTTTTACTAGAACTGTGAGCATTATTCTACATTATTCTACTACATTATTTAGCTACCTGAGAACAGAGGAAGAGTGAGTTCAGGGTACATCCTGGCCAGCTGACTGGAGAGCTGAGGTAGCGAGACACTGTAAAGAGGTGGCAGAGGACGATGGGTGCCATACAGGACACTACTTGACTTTACCTCTGCTATCTTCTTAGAGTACAGGAACAACTTTGCTTCAAGCATCTGTTTTAAAGAAGGGAATGTCAGATGGACTGTAATCACATGGAGACTTGCAGAATTTCCAAGCAACAATTTTGATTAATAAAAATTGTCTTGCTTCTTACCTGCATTAGCTGCATTGAAATCTCATAGATCTCTCTGGTTGTGCTTGATGCTTTAAAGAGAACCAGATTCAGCAGCGTTACAATGTCACATGGGTAGTTTTTGCTGGGAAAGACAATAAAAAAGAGACTTTAGCTAAGTTGCCAGTGGGTTCCTCATGTGGACAAGCTATGATCCAAAGGTGACAGAATGTACCTGCTGCCAAAGACTGTAGCGATGGCTTTGAAGCAGCCTGAGGCGAGCTGGTAGGAACCTGTGTAGCAGCGATCAACTGCCCAGTTAATTAGATTAACCTGGTCAGCATTAAGCTCCAGGAGCAGAATGACGACTTCACAGCCAAGCTGATGAACCTGAGGCACGGACAAAAACCACAGACCCCCTTTAACATTTAGCTCTTTTTTGAAGCTAAAATGCATTGGGTTTGATTAAAAAAAGTGCATGTTTACTACAGAATCTGTTGCACCAAAGAAATAAAAAGACAAATTTTTTCTTTTTAATTTTTCTGCTAAGATTTTCTTAGCAGAAAAATGCAGAAAATAAACTTTTTTTTATCTTGTCTCACGGTAGAGACAATAGACAAGTTTACTTAAAACAAAAGTGCCCTTCACTACTTGCCAGCACTCCTGTGCAATAATAAAGAAAAGTTGGCAAGAAGTACAGCTGACCTTTTAAAAAGCAGGCCTAAGCATGCTATCACATGGGTCAGCGCTTTGTTTAAACGCACCACAGTGGTAAATGATTGGATACAGACCCGCTGATCCTGGCAAGCTAAAATATTATCCAGCCATTTGTACAGGTATCCATCCTGAGACAGGCCAACATTATCAAAGACAGGCCCACAGCACAGCACGGCAGACATGGCCTGGAAAACAAACAACAGTCAGCTTTGTTCACAGCTGCAGGACTTTAGTCATCA
Source organism: Cynodonichthys magdalenae (assembly GCA_031762555.1). Taxonomy (NCBI): domain Eukaryota; kingdom Metazoa; phylum Chordata; class Actinopteri; order Cyprinodontiformes; family Rivulidae; genus Cynodonichthys; species Cynodonichthys magdalenae. Next base: position 20,151,847 of record JARVJO010000330.1, on the reverse strand, counting down.
TGACAAACATATTGACTGTTAACAAACCCATATATATGGTATATACTGTACATTTTTATTGCCTGCAGCAGAAGGTAAAAGTGGAGCAATGATGTTTTTTGCCTGTGTTTGTGTTTGTTATCAAAACATCTCATGAACCACTGAATGGATTTTATCGAAACTTGCAAAATACAATCATTTGATATAGCTCTACTACTAATTAACTTTTTGATTCAGTCCAATTAAAGTTGGCCACCTCAGCCAATCATTATTAGCCAGTACATAAATGGCTGTACCTCAGACTGTTTTACAGACACTGAGCTAAAATTTGATGTGGTCATTCCTAAGTCATTCACAACACATTCTGTAAGTATGACATCTTGCAACAATGCATAAGATTGTTCTAACATAATTTTTTAAGATTTGACCAAAATAGCTACAATTCTGTTATTTCTTGTTAAAAAAGATCAGATGATCTGATTTCAAAACTCTAGCATGAAAGGCAGCAGGCAATTTGGTTTCCTACAAGGAATGCTAGGCCTTTAATTTATTTATTATTAATTATTTTTACAAACATTTAATTCTAAAGTGTCCATAAGGGAATTTTTATAACCAATGGAATATTTGCCCTCATTAACCTTGAACACCAGATTCAGAACGTGCTTTATCTTTACCTTCAGTGCACAATACTGATATCTTGTGATCTGGTGATTTCTGTCACTGTAGCGGTCCAGAGAAGTGAACATGACGCTGAAAGGACCTGCCCACTGACTGAAGAGAATGAAGAGGTGATGACGAAGGCTCTGTTGTGGGAACAGGAAGCGCCTGTGGTGCACTACAAAATGAAGCAAACAACAATAACAATAACAAAAAACCTTGTATTAGTGTGAAAATTCAGAAGTTGTAAAACAGGAACTTGTATGATGATAATACGACCTCTAAATGCCTGGAAACATGAGTCATCACCTGCACTCACTTGTTCTGTTCTTACACTGTAGCTACTATTTTTAGGTCTACACAGAACTGGCAATGTTTAGATCAAGCTCAGTGCCATGAGTCCAGTGCTGTACGTGGTTTCTGTCCAAGAGCATTATAAATGACATGAAAGGGCTTCAAAATAAATTTAATGGTGGGAATTACCTGGTACACATTGGATAATGTTGGCCACCATGGCGCTGAAGTGAGCTCGGATGTCTTTGATGATCTCTGTATCTTTATCGTTCTCAGCTTCCAGAAGCATTCGAGTCAGATCCACATATTCTAAAAACAGAGCACCGAGGGCAAGGGTGTCACGTTCCAGAGCTCCGTTTGTACTGCAGGGTGACAAAATAAACATGGAGCATTCAGTGAAGAGAAATCACAAACATTTCATCATGAAGCTAGAAAGCAGCACTACGAAGCTGTGACGGCTCATGTTTGGGAATGAGTTTCGGTTTTTCGCTTGCTTGCCTGTCACTGATGACTCCTGCATCAGCCAACAGCTCAAAGATACGCAGCAGCTGCAGTCTGAGCAGGTCTCGGCGCTCGCGGCGCTTCTTGTTCTGCAAAAGGTTAAGAACAAAGGAGGTGAAACGTAACAGCTTTCCAGTCGAGTCCAGTAACAAGTTCAGCCAAAGGATCTATACTTTGCTTTTATGTACTGAGCTTCAAATATCACAAACAAACCTCAGGTCGCCTCTCTAATGCCTCTTTCATGAGGGGATGCAACTCCTCCACGAGCTCTCTGTGTGAAGACCGTGATAATATTAAATTACACTGCACTGCAACATTTTTACTTTTTATTATTCAAAGAAAAACATTTGACCTGTGAAATATTAACTCTAGGAATCATTTGGATGCAAATATGAATGGTGATTAGGTATTATTCAGGTACAGTATAATCCCCTGTTTATTTCCCATGTGAAAATGTAGGTTAATGGAGTCCTTAATTACGGAGAAAACAAGGAATCTAAATTGTAGTTCATAGGTTATTTCATCAAAAAAGACAAAAATAAAACTGCAGCTCAGCTAGTGTCACCAAATTACTGTAATTCTACATTTAATTTGACATTTTATAAAGATTTCCATCTAAAAAAATCCTCATTTTATAAACAATAGCTGGGTCTAAACATATTTAGAGAAAAAGCTTAGAAAATGAATGAATTTGATTATACCTGAATACTAATGAATTAGTGCGACCAAATCCTACAACTAAGGACTCGGTCAACTCAATGCTCTCCAGCCTCATCAGTGGGACCAACTGCTTCAAGAGCCAAGCCACTGACGGGCTTCCAGTAACCTGAAACATTAAACACACATTGTTGGGTCACACAAATAAAATGACTCATTCTGCCTGAACACTAATTACTAAGAGTTGCTTTAATAATGGTATCCATAAAATAAAGAATATATCAGTTTCTTGTGTCATTTATGTGAAGCTTTGTAATTTGAGGCTTTAAGCATGAATGTCAACAAGCTCAGCATGAACACCTGATCTCAGGGAAACAAAGCACTGTGGGAATTGATAAGGGAAAAGAATGAGGAGGCTGTTACCTTGTTATCATGGCCGAGGCCACTGTCAGACGAAGGAGTCGTGATCTCAGGTGTCGATGCTCTCAAATGGCCAGGACTCATGATACTGGGCTTGGCCACCCCAAAGCAAAGGATCAGGTAGTTCCTCCATAAGGTTACGTAATTATCCCCACTCCCGGAGGTGCCGGTCTTCTTGGCATACACTGGGTTGCTGGTGAACAAAGCAAAAATAAAATACACTGAGTTTATTCTGAACAGGGGATCTTTAAATAATGGGGAACTAGTATCAGTTGGTACTAATAAAAACACAAACAATTTTAAAAGCCTAGTATTCATTGAAGGAGAACATATCAGTCTCTGCCTTTCATAGTTTTAAACTAAGACCACCTTATGTTCAGAATTGACAGAGCAAAACAACATTGTGTGCAATCCTATATCTATATTCTAATATTTTGCACAATCTTTTACAAGTCAGAGAAGGTGTTCTGAATGACAATCAGCCACTTATCTGCCACATAGTAGATCAACATCTGTAAAATGTGGTCTGTCCTGCAGAGGTCATTTTAAATTGGATTGACTCCAATAGTTTATCAAGTGGAGGTGTACACCCAATGATTACATTCTGAGGATTTCATTGAAATATTTTGCTTACAAACAGGGTTGATGCCAAAATCAACCTGGACTGAGCTGATCTTTTTTGGGTTTTTGTCCCAAAATAGTCTCACAATATGTTAGGCTCAAAGAATCTTTTGAGGACTATGCTCAGCTACTACCACACCAAATTTAAGCTCATTATCTATAAAATGGGCTCAGTTATAGCAGTTTTTGTGTTCTTAGTCAGTTGGCTGTGGCAGCTATCTTGGTTGAAAAGTTAATTGGTTGTAGATGCTCATTCAATAATTACTTTCTAAAACTTTCATTAAAATCAACTCAATGACTCATGAGATACTTTGCTAACAGTACAACATATGCACAGACAGAGACAGACAGGCAATAAAATTGATTCTCCTTCATCTTAACTGATGGGAAATAATCAAGGACATAAAGAATACAGAAAACGCCATTTTTCCTGAACCTACTACCATGACTGAAGGAACTTACTTTGGGTCCACCAGGGGCATGAGCATCTGCAGTCGAGTGAAGGCGTAAGGCCAGGTGTAGCTCAGAGCTGTGGAGCAGTGTTTGGGCAGGTTGTCCCTTCGGAGGAGACTGTAAATGCACAGGACCCAGGGGTCTTTTACGGACTGGGCGAAGAGCCACACGTGTGAGGGGCTCCTGATGTCATAATGACTGTTCACGAGCAGCGCATTCCACTCCACGAGCCATTGGAGGTCCACGTGGTGAACAGCTGGCAGCACGGCCTGCAATGAGTCAGTGACACCGCAGGGAGCAAAGGTCAGGAACCATGACCAAAGCTGATATGTGACAAGTAGCAAAGGAGGTGGAACATATATACTGTATGTCTGTGTGATGATTTACTGTAGATCTCATCAATGTGTTAAAACAAAGTCCAATAAATACAAAAAAAACGCTTGTTTGATGGAGCAGGCTTACCCTGCAGCACAAAGAGAAGCTTATAAACAACTCACTGTGTCAGAAACGGCAACATTGACAAAACTTTCCACAATAACCGGACTGAGCTGATCCATAATTTCTATCATTGGTTTATCGTCATCCTGCAGTCCAGAAAACATAAAGATACAACTCTAATATCAAATATCCATCTCCACTACAGGTTTTGCTATCCTGTTTGGCTTTTTCTTTGTTTTACCTCAGACTGTCCAATGGTCAGATAGAGGCTTCGTATTTCTTTGAGAATAGCGACAGCAAGTCTGCGGGTGCTCAGCTGGCAGGAGCAGAGCAGAACGAGAGCCAGTCCTTCCACAGCGTGCAGCGCGGCGGAGTGAGGACCTCGTTCTACAGGCAACTTCAGACTCGAGCTGGACTGCAGCAGCTGCAACAAATACGGCAAAACGAATTAAATGATCATTCGCTAGATGTATTTATAAAATTACTTTTTCTTTAATTCATCATGTGCTGATGTTTGCAAAAAAAAATACAACAACAAAGTCAGTCAAAGTCATAAATCAATGAAAAAGGCAACCTCAATGGTGTGAATTTTTGCATGCTCTTGGTTCTTCCCAGGAGTAGCCAGTGTTAATCTCCACTGTGTGAGCAGCTGCTGCAGTAATTTGAGGGACATATCTAACAGTCCTTGGTGGGTGTCTTGGACCTCCCGCAGCAGGAAGTTACTAAATCCAAACAAGACATCATCACGCCAGTCAGAGAAATCCACCAGCAGGCTTTGCAAAGAATTCTGGGCTATGAGGCGGATCTCGTCATCCATGTGGATTGTTAATCTGCCAAACAGGACAAATACAAACATCACCATTAGAAACTCAAGATATACAGTTTATTTTACAATTAGATTTGAGTAAAAGATTTTTTATGCAATCAAGACTAAACATTGGGTAGGGAAAAAATAGTCACGAGCAGCAAAAAATCAATAGTTTAATTGTTTCCTGACTTGAATAATTGAATTGTTCAATTTTACTTATAGAGATGTCCTGTTAATCGAGTCTTACAATCCTGTATCCAGGCAAAATGTATTGTTGATCTTGTTTTGAGACTGACATACTAAGCAATAGCAGGGTGTCTTAGATTATTAATCTTTTTAGCCTGGGAACCTTACCAAGTAAGATTATTAAGATGGCTATTTTTTTGCAGTGTAGTTTCAGGATTACTACTGCAGCACTGACTACCAAGCTTTAATATAAATGTAACTGCCATTTATCATATAAGTAAGATGAAATATTTTGAAAAATATGAGTTCCAAAGAAATAAACTCATAACACCCATCTCTTCAATGAGCTGACTGTTTTGATATATGAGTGGCTAAAATAAGAGAAAATATGCAGAAACAGTTGGATTGCAAAAACATACAAGAAAAAAAACAAACTGAAAAAACGATAATGTGAATGCTTAATCAGCAATCATTCAATTACCATACAATATTTGTCTGTGTTTAGTCAGACTGCAGTTTCTTCTTATTTTTCCTACTTTTACTGCAACTCACCGAGAAAGCAGGTCAATGAGCTCAGGTTTGGACATCCCGTCAGGCAGAATGCGAGGAATGGCAGCAACACAAGTCCTAAATAAATCAATCTTTGGTTTCCTTTCACCTCTAAAATCGTGAGGTCAAAAAAAAAAAGTTTAGCTTATTCAGCACACTCTTAACTTTTGCCAAATTGAAAGTGTTGTAAGCCGACACAGAACACGTGTCCTTACGTGATCATATCTTCAGGCTCTTTGTTCAACATTTGGGCATTAGTCATCATCATGCAGCGTCCCACCTCCTTGTCCAGGTGTCTGAGGATGCTGTCAATAGCTTTCCTCACATGGACGTAATAATGTGACATACCTGGAGAAAATAATACCATCATCAAGTTCAGCTCATTTAAAAACAAGAAACTAAAAGGACACTTTTTCAGTTTTCATATTTTAAATTCATGCTTTTGTAGAAAAAGCATGAAGAAACATAGAATTTCCATCATTCTTTGTCTGTCTTCCTCACCGATGACTTTGGCCTCCTCGTCCGTCAGTGTTTTGCTCAGGTATGTCTTCTTGACTCGGAGTGTGTTCCCAGAGGGCAAAGTGCAGCCAGTGTTTGGCATGGGGGGCTCTCCGTCCTTCTGCTGCAGTTTGTCTGCGATGACCAGGAATGCTCTCAAACCAATATTCATCCTCTGAAGGGGAAAAAGAAACTGGTAACTACAACTTTTTTTTGTTACGCTAATGCTCCTGTGAAGGTTTTCAAAACAATATTGTCAGCAGAAAGAATTACTGAAAAAAAGCTTGAACAGACCACGAAGATGAAACGTGAAATCATACCTCTGGATTAAGACTAAAGGCTTTCGCAGGTTTTCCAACAGACAGAAGGTCAAAAATGATCTCTTTCATGGCAAAATCAAGTCTTTCCTGTGTTGAAACACAAAAAAATTGTTCCAGTGAGATGTTTCTGCATGTCTCATCAAACAGCAGAGCATCATAGTGTGTTTACCTGAGCAATAAACTGAATGATTTTCACAAATATATTGAGGGGCATGTCTCTTGGGACCACACTGCGAGATCCTTTTGGGAAAAGCGTTGTTATAATGGAGTTCAGGCGACTGGGAAAACAAGGAAAATGGTTGTTGGAACCTGAACAAGCATTTCATACTTAGTTTTGTACATTTTATAAAATCATTTTGCTTTATTTAAATTTAGTCTTCGATTAGTTTACATGTATTAAATGTAAGTGATTTCTCAGAATATCTGTTGGCTACAGAGCCTGAGATTACTGAGCAGGCCTGATTCTCTTTACAAATGTTTTGTTACTAAAATGTAAGAACAGTTTTTAGATTCTTCCAACTACTATACAAAAAACACCAAATTACTAGAAAGACAATGTGGAAATAAGCAAATAAAGGAACTTAATTTATTCACCCCTGAGTTGCTGTGTTGCTCTCACACTTTATTCTTATCATGTAAACCCACAACAGTCGATATAAGGACTCCAGTGCAACTCGAGCCATTTTGGGGTCTCTACTCTGTAATAAAATAAGAAAATTAGAAAAAAAAACATTAGTGACAGAAGGACTTCACTTATATTACTTATAATACTACTATGGGATCTAATTCTGAAAAAGAAAAAGTAATAATTTGAAGCAACACTAACCTCTAATAATCCACTGCATTCTGATTTAACAGCTGTTTTCATAAATTACCTTCAGATTTGAAAGGCAGTTGTTGAGGAAGAGATGCCATCTGTTGAGGAAGAACTGTTTCTGGCTGACACACAGCAGACACGTCACCAGTGGATAAAATGCCTGAGAAAAGAAAAACAAGGATTTAATTTATTTCTTGAAATGATATTGTTTAAATAATTTTGCAACAATCTTTTATTTTTGAACATGATTCCTTAAACAAACACAAACTATAACACCTGTATTGTTTAAAAAAACACATTTTCTTTTCTTCTCTTTTTTCTTTTGATAGTGATGATGATTAATCCCTTTTAAAACAGTTTTCAGATGATGGCTGTGTCTCAGTTCATAGGTTGCAGCTGACGTCATTGCCCCGCGCCGTAGGCTGTCCCAATTTGTAGGCGCCTACTCGTAGCTGACAATATCCCAGAAATCATTGCATCGTCAGCAAATTAAACAGAAAAACAAAGACCGTGTAGGTTTCTTTATTTAATTTTATGGCGGAATTTTATCGTTTTTTTAATGACAGAGTTTGGAAATTTATAATAATTGTAAGTTAAGCAACTTAGCTGAAGAAACTTTTGTTACAATGAGATGTTAAAAAAAAAGTTGCTTCAAATAACAATAATGGAGCTAAACCCAAATTATTGATGCTTTTTATTTATTTTTTGTTATGGTTTTCTCATAAAACTGAATTTTGTGACGTTATACCTTAAAAAAACAACTGAAGCGATGCGATATAAAACGTATCACCGTGGTAACGGGGCAGAGCGTGGTCACTTCACTTCTGTAGACTAAAACGTCTCATTTCTCAGCGTTTATGCAGCCGATACGAGCGACCTAAGGCCCACTAAGACTGTGGCCACCGTCATAATTGCTGCTTCAGGATATGACAGGGTTTCTAGAGACGCTACAGTTTCTTGTGAGCAGCTATGTTTTAAGGGGGTTGAGAATTTATATATACCAGCATAAACATGCACTGCTTCTATGCTCTGACTGTCCTAATAAATTATCTCCACTGTGGACAGTGTGACAGTTGTGAAACATGATTGCACAAGAGCAACCTTGGGGACTTTCTGCAGGCATCTAGGCCATCAGGCACCAGAGGCATTTGGAGAAAAAAAAACAGAGGCAAACAAAAACAACCAGGATCAACAGTGACTGTTTTCTGCCCTCTAACCAGTGAGTGCTTCTTTCTGGAAGACAGGTCCAGGGTTGTGTCGTACAAGCTGTCTACAAAGTTCCTCAGGCAGGGCACGTTCACCTCGTTCTTCACCGCCTGGGTCAAGACCAACGTCAGATTTGAAAAAAACACATGCGTTAACCAAAGTGCATAGCAGTATATGACAAGACAAAATGATGGCAGTGATCTGAACTGAGTTCTCTGTTTAAATGATTGTGTAACACAAGATGAAGAAACTTACGGCTGCAACAGGAACCAGAATCTCAACAAAGAGGCCAGCCAGAGCATGTTTAATGTCTTTATCCTTGACTTCTAGAAAATACTGTGCACACTCCTGAAAACATGAGCAGAACAGTGGGCCTTATCCACAGTATTTTAAATGTACCTTAGAAAGAAAGCAGTGAACAAATGAGATATATACATGGGGGGAACTAAGTGCAGAGAAAGGTGTATAAAGATGCACGTTCAGTAAATTCAATTTTGTACCTGCATGAACTGAAAAGAAGCTTCGAAATCCTCGACAGGATACATCTTCACTCTGAAGAACTTGACCCCCATGATGAGGCTGATAGTACTCTGCACGACATACGGACTCTGCTCTTTCTGCCGCAGCTCCTTCAGCTCAGTCATAAACTTCTTCTTCACAGCGGGAAACCTGGAGATTAAGAACTACATCAAGGTTTTGAAAATACCCTCACAGCAAGAAAGCAAAATGACGAGATCCAGGCAGGAGGCTTTCTGAAAACTACTCAGAAAAACTGAAATCTGCACAAGGCTCTCAGAAAACACTTCCAGTAAAACTGTTACACATTCCAGTAAAATCCTTTAGCCATATTTTTTTTTTTACCTTAGAGCCATTTAAATCTGTGTATGCCACTCAGTAAAGTAATCCTTGCAGGAGGTTAAGCAGAGCATACTTTGAACGAAGACATGCAGCTCATATTTCTATTTTAAGGGTCTATTTCCTGCCGCAGTCATCTAAAAAGTTCAAATAATCGGAGATTTCCAGTCCTAGTTTGGTGTTAAAGATTTGTCCTAAAGTGTCCTCTGTCACAGATGACAACACACTAGTATGATGTGGCTTGACACAAAAATTCAACAGAGCAATAAAGAATAAAGGTTTTAAAGTAGACAGAAACTTATTGCTTACTTGGACTGGGCTAACACTCCTATGACTTCAGCATAGAGGTCTGCTACAGTGTGCATGTTACCAGTGTTTGGACCATGATATCTGTGGGACAGACAAGACCAACATGTTTATGGTTTTGAAAATACAAACAAGAAAAAAACAGTGCTGGATCATATTTAAAACTCACCCCTCTTTATATTTAAAGTGCTTAAAGGCTAAGTTAATGACTTCATTGACCAAACCATCATGGACTGGGTAGAGTGGCATCTAGTTAAGAATTGAAAGACACAAAAAGGATAAGAAAAACTCCAATTGATTTTCTCATGCTAAATTAAAAAAATGTAATCTTAGATTTGTTCTTTGGTTCAGGGAAGTTACCTGTTTCAAAACTTCTATAAGTACAAGAGAGAAGATGAAGTCGATGGCCAAATCTCGCCGTTCAAGCAGATAATCTCTCTGCTGCTCATCACTGTTGGAGAGAAAAGACAGAAACAATAAAAGGCCTGGCATATTTTAAAGAAATTCATGTTGCTCACTGTTTTTAGGACAGAGCTTTAAGAGAAGATCATTTTATGTAGATGAGCATTGAGAGTTTCATTAAAATGTGTTCAGCGGTTCATCAAATGTTTTACAAACACAGAAACAGGTGCTAAACATGTTGCAGTTTTAAAATACAGACAACTTTCACCGTCATATTTAATTTTTTTAATGCAAAATATCCAATTACTGCAATCATTCTGCTCACTTTTTGGACTTAGGGTTGGCTCTTGGCTGACTCTTGTGCAGCTCCTCCTCTAGTCCATTTTGTCTTTTGTACCAGTCAAATAAAGTGCGCAGGATGGAGGGAAGACTGTATTCAGCCAATGAGCTCATGGTGCTTATCATCTACAAAACACACACACATCAAACAAATGTGCATTAGTATTGAGCAGTTAACATACCAAAGTAAGAGACAATAATCAGCGTTTCCGTTGTTTATCTGCACTGCAATTTTGGTCAAACTTACAACAGAGCACATGGATTCATTTACATCTCCTGATTCAGTTGCTTAAACATTACCAAGTGTGAGTCCAAGTTAGGACATTTTCAAGGTGAATTTAAAGAGGATAAAATTATACTGAAGGGTGAGCTGGTGCTCACTGGGACCATGCCCATGGGGCAGCTTTCCCCCGGTGTGGTGGGAGGGAGCGGGAAAGGAAGGAACGGGCTGGGCACACAGGAAGGGGTGGAGAGTCTAGTCTGACTGGGGAACACAGCGGACTCTTCATTCAGCACCAGGCTGGAGAAGAATCCCGGCTCTGTGAGACTGCTGAATGGCCTCACGCAGCAGCACAAACACACCTCTGTGGCTGTGAAAGGTCCTTCTCTGCAAAGCCTCAGACCTGCAGGACACACCTTGTGCTGATCTGCTGCCAGCTCACAAGATAAACACTCCTGCCCTTGAATGAATCTGAAAGACCTTTGGGGATGCGAGCTAAAATGTTTTAACTCTTTAATATTTAATATTTCAAATTGTTGTGTGCATAAAAACCTACTTTGATTTTTTTTTTCACCATAGGCTCCAGAATATACACCTCAAAATCACTTGTTTTTTAATAAACAATATATCTCTTTACTTACTTGGTCAAACTGAGGATCTTCTCCCCTTTGGAGAGACTTTGTTAATGGCTTTTCCTGAAAACACAGAAAAGGGATTTAATTAGTTGTATTTTCATATTCTAACAAAATTAAACCAGCAAAGTTCTTTGAAGTTTGTTCTGAACCTCCTATCTGACCTGTCAGAAAAGACTGTGAGACTATTATTAAACCCAGCTAATGAGAGAGTCATCCATCAGTCTGCTGCCTGGCGTTAGAAAGCCGGGTCATGTCCAATGTTAGACATGGGACATTTATGACATCTCCTGTTATTACAGTCTTCTATCATCCGAGATAATAGTCTTCAGTGATGTAAGGTCAGTTCTCTCATATCCTGCAGAATGAATAGTTCTGCAGATGACTTTTATACATACAAACATTGACTAAATAACTTTAAAAAAATTAAGTATTTCTTGCCTCAGCATTTTTATTAAACATTCTAGATTACAAACAGAAAGTTGGAAAATAAGGACCGTTTTGTTTTTAAAAAAGACACTTTTTACTCCAATCACTCCTTTTACCTAAAATAGATGGATGTAGAATGACCACTTCCAAATGCAGTAAAAAATTAGACATAAACTAAAGCATTTGCTTACCTTTTTGCTACTTGCCTTACCACACACACACACCTCCAATCAGTCAGACAGCACATCACAGCGCATTACATGCTGATTAATCTAAAATAACTCAGTCTGATGTGCGTGACACTGTCATTGCGTGGGCTTTAGAAGCCCTCTCTCTTTAGCTTCTATCTGGGTCACCAGCTAAGCCCAACTTTTTGATGAACCTTTTAGTTTTTTGACAAATGCTTACCCAGGAGGAGCCAAATGAGCTGGAGTGACAAAAAAAAAAAAAGTCAGCACATCCTACCGAGTCAGGTTTTGTCAGGCAGCTACAACAACCCAGTCTTCAATTTTGCAACTAATTCAGAAGACTTACATTTTCTACTGTGTAATGTTCAAGTTGAGAACAGTTTTAATGTTGATCAGAGGTCATGGATCATGAGGGACTGTGGTGAACATTTTTACATGAAAAAATAAAAAAAATCAAATTACGTAAAACTGAAATTGGTCTGTCCACTTAAGACACAATTATATTGGGACTTCAATCTTTTGACTTTTCTTGGAAATGGACTGCACTGTAGCACTTTTCTAGTGTTTTTAACCAGTCAAAGTACTTTACACTATAAGTCACATTTGCAAACCTGTGATTAAGTGTTTTGCCCAAGAACACTTGGGACACGCATCAATAGAAATGCCTTCAATAGACAGAATAAACACAGTAACAAATGTTTATTTAAATAAATTAATTATCTAAATAAACTTATATTCTTTACTTAGCTATTAAGCTTAAATAAATAGTAACTCACTGAATAACAAATCAGTCTCTTTGTGTCTTTAGGTTTTATCTTTGAAGAAGAACAAATCTCTACAGGACATCATCTGGTTTGTCTCGCTCTTCGTCACTCACCAGCGGCTCAGCCATGATGATGCGGATCTTGCGCTCTGACAGGGTGGTAAAGTTGGCGAACAGACTCTTGAGGACGTACTCGCCTGGTCTGCTCTCTGGATCGATGCTGATGGGCATCATGGCTGGGGGGCCTTTTTCTCCCTGAGGACAGCTGACTGGAGGGATGGGAGGTTTATTGTATCCGTTCCCCACAGGTGAAGCTGAAGAAAATACACACACACACACACACACACACACACACACACACACAAAAACACAGGATGGGAATCAATTCTGTTAAAAGTAACGTTATTAATTTAAGTATAAACAAGTAGGTCTGGATCAGCCACAGGAGATCCCCGAGCAGGGCAGTCCTCAGAGTTATCCAAAAATGGACAAAAAAAACTCCAATGTTTGGCCTTCCAGAGGGGGGATGTCCAAAGTGGGCTAATTTGGCCTGAGTCTGATTTTTTTCCCTATTATTACACAGAACAGGGCACAGAAAGGAAATTAAAACATCAAAGTCACAAGCTGATGTTTTCATTTCTACGTTATTAGCTTTTGAGGAAACCAGAATGCTTGATAAGATCTTTGATTAGAGTTATATTTCAACAATGATGTCATAAAAAATGAATAACTGCAGCTTCGTGGGTCAATATTGACTGTGCCCAAAACCAGGGGCTGAACCCTTCGAAGGACTGAGTCTAGGTCGTCCTTTGTTGACCGCAAAGTCCGGAAGAAAGTGGAAGTGAATTTGGACGATCCAGCCTTCAGCTTTATTGCTGCCATTACCCTGGCGTTTCCTGTTGCTTAGCAACCGTATTGATGCTAAACAAAATTTAAAATTAGATTGAAAATAGCAAAATATCAATACATTAGTTTTCAAATTATAAATAAAAAAATAGCTTCAAGGCAATACATGAAGAACTAAGGGACCAACTGTATAAGCTTGTTTACGATGATTTGACAAGAAAATTATTGGAAAACTATGCTAAGCACAAAAGCCTAATAGTATAACAACTTTAAACTTTTATAACGCCAGATTTTTATCTAAAACAGTACTCCTTTTTCTCCCTTCGTCTGCCATCATGAGCAAAAACAATCTCCCGGTTGACCCGCAATACATTTTAGGTTAGGGTGGACCAAGAGGGATCCACTGAACCAGTCCCTCAAATCAGGGCAAAACGAAGACACATTTGTGGGAAGCTATTGGGGGAATCTTCAAATTTGGACAGCCTTTGGCGATGCACAGTAACGTAAGTGGGCGATAAATTCAGCCTTTGAACAATGCGGCCCCTGAATTTGGACACAGTTTTTCATCGAAGGGCTAATTAGTCATCAAAATGAAACTACTACTGCTCCAACCAGCTCAATTTAGCCAATAAGACAAGAAAATGAAACCAGAATTCAGATTCCGCACACTGCCACATGTTGTTATAGCATGAAGAAGTCAGAAGCTGAGCAAACTTCAGCCTCAGAAATTGACGAAATGTTTTGATACCGTTTTTCCCCACAAAGGTCTTCTAAGGACACAAAGTATCTGAATATCTTTCAAGGGATGCTTAGCATGTGTGGCAACCTTTTATGGCTTTCAGAACAGGCTTCTCTCGCTCGAGGGGCAACTCAGCACCTACCCAGACCCTTGATGAAGCTGATGACACTGGACTTACTCCAGCACACAGGCAGGCCGTTCATAGTAGGGTAAGAGGATATGGCATCCAGGGTTTTCCTGAACCACAAACAATAGTTTGCTAACAGAATCCACCAGTTTCCGTGTCTTGTGTGTCGCCTGGTTCTGTTCTTCTAGATGTAGCTCCCATGGTGTGCAGACGCAGCGACAGGTACGTTTTGAAAGCTGCAATAGTAATTCTTTCTTCCTTGCTTTCTCTCTGTCTGTCTGAGCTCCCTGTGCGATGACTTTCTCCAGCCTTGTGACCAACTGGTGCCTTCCAACAGGGAGGGTCAGGAGGGAATTTTTAGCTCACAGTGATGAGGTCCAATATGCTATGGTGACATAGCTGAGTGACTATATTTATCACTGGGTAAAGACTATATTTACAAAGCAGCCCTCTCTTCCCCTGCACATCTCAGGCTTGAGGTACTGACTTGCAGAGTGTAAACACCACTCTTCATCAGGCTCTGCTCTGTGTACCGACAACTTACGTTATTGTCCACTGCCAAACGCAGGAGCAAAAATGTTTCTCTTCACTCTTGTTTTTTTGTGTCATTTACAAAATACCGTTTTTTATGAATGCTAGGAGGGCTAGACTTTTAATTTTCAAGAGCAATAGTTAAAAATGGGAGGATTTTTAGAGAACATCCCAGGAATGAAGAGTTTGTGAACAAATCCAGTTAATAATTACCAGACTTCAACACTGTAATAAACACAAAAAAAACCCAGAATAAACATAATCCAATACAACCTACTTGATTTAAATACTGCCACATTGATTTCTTTAACTGAAAGATAAAGCAACATGTCAAAGCCTTTCCCGCTTCTCTGGGCTCCATTCAAAGACTCATCAGGCCTGACATGTGACTGTGCAAACAAGGAGCTCGGCCACAGTGTGTATGACATCATCGGCAAACTGGAAACACCCTGAGCATGGTGGTGCTCCTGAGAAGACAATACAAAGCAAACAGTAACCAGTGTCTCTTTTCCTCACATAGACACAGACTTGTAAGCATACTGTAGTCCCTCAGAGACATTCCCAGTAAGTAAACAGCCCCTTTAGCAGCAGTTTGTGAACAGTGTGGGTGGATATTTAGACACCCCTGACTTCTTTAACTGGACTTCCAGGATGAAGACAGAAATCTGAGAAAGCTTTGTTCAGACAGTAAAAAACACAGTGAAAAATCTGCTTTGTAACACACTTTTCTACCCCGCTGTATAATATTTACTTTTTTTTTCCACAGGGAGAATAACTGGGTCAAAACAAAAGGAAAAGCAAGAAGCTTGGGAGAAAGAAATGAGCCAGCTAGTATTAAGATATGCCACTTTGACTAAAAATATCAGTACAAATCCAAACTTGCAAGTCACTAAAACCTCACAATTCATCTACAGCTTTACTTGAAAGAAAAGGAGGCATTTTCTGACAATATTACATGAGATTACACATTGGTTTGACCTAAATATTTGCCTTCATCCTTTTCTTAACTTAAAATGATTTCAGTTTAAAACTCTGGCTTAAAAGGTGGCAGACAACATGGAATCTTTAAAAAAAAAGCCTGTGAGCTGAAAAAGAGCTGAAAAAACAATACAAAAAAAATGTTGTACTACAGCAAGTTTAAATCTTTTTTAAAAAAAGAGAGTGAGAGAAAACTGTTAATGGAAAGGCAGATTTAACTGATCGTCTCAAACTCCTGACTATTAAGTAGCGTTTCAGTGAGCTGACATCATGCTGTGTGTGGCAGCCTGCTGTGAGAGAACATTTCAGACCAATTATATAACTAAGTGTTTAAAAGCCCACACTTGGCAACTTACAGCTCAACAAAATCAACTCCAATTTGTATAAATGAACACTACCAACATTTCTGCTCCTCATAAATAGAACAGAAGCTCTGCCCCAGCGTGCGACTAAAACACGCTGGAACAATGAAAAAGTGAAACTGACACAGAGATTAAAAGGCTGTTTTTAAAAGAGAATGTGGACACTGGACCTGCAGATGCTGCAGCTGCACAATAGTGGTTCTGTGCTGCTGTTTGTCACTGAACACACAGACCTATCAAAGGCCAAAGCCTGAAGGGTTATTGAGGCTGTTAATGTTTTGGTCACAGTGCAAACAGCATCTGACAGACAAACAGCAGGAAACCACTCTGTTAATTGCACCCACAGACACAAACCAGGTCATTTTATAAATTAAACAATGACAACTTTTAGTTTAATTTAGATATTATGAGCCAATTTATGATTTGAAATGTTTAGATTCTACTAGATCCTTCAGACTTTTTTTTTTTTGCCACTTTTATTGTCTAATACATTAAACCTCTAAGCCTGAGTTGAGATGTGGGATTAAGAGAAAAGCATATTTAATGAAAAAATGTTAAATGCTGATGCAGTGCAGAGGCTGCCGGGGCCTTTATCATTTCAGCAAAGTGACCTACTGTGAGGATTATGCAATATCATCAGTAGATGGGTTGGTGTTGGACATGTAGCCTGGGACACCTTGTTCTGTGGTATCTCTTTACAAACAGAGTCAGCTGTGATACAAGACATCTCACTGTTTGAGAGAAGCTTATTCAGCATTCACACTATTTTTTTGATGTTTTTTTTCTGTATGTTTTTTGAAAACTAGCTGTTTTTTATTATTTGTGTTATTTTAACCATTCCTATACAAACAGCAAGACAACAGAGTTGATTTAGTAGATGGATGATATAACTTCATTGTTGTAACTTTTATTGTTTTTGCTACTTTTAGCAATTAGTGATTTCTGCATATAACTTCTGTTAGCTTATAGCTAGTGTTTTAGATCTTTTAGCTAGTGCTCAGTTGCAGCTTCTTCGGCAACTTTCAGAAGGGGTCATAGGCACTCAGCATCCACACAACATTTTCACATTAGCAGTTTGTTCATTTAAAATTAAATATTTTAAATGCCCTGTAAGTTTATTCTCTCTCCTGTTTGGTATTACTGTAGCTTCTCTTTAACTCACATGTAGCAGGATAGTGTGATGAAGCAGGACGGCATCCTGTTCTACTTTAGTGGTTTGAGTTGAAGGCAGTGAAGCCTCTGCACAGAACATGCAACCAAGCTGAACCTCCATTAATCCTATTACTGTGTCCTTGCACTTAGAAGCTGTTTACATTCTGACAAATGAAATAACCCTGAACGTTCTGAGGCATCAGCAGCACTTTGATGCAGAATCACCTCGCTCGGGATAATCTGAGAGGCACGAGATGAGAAATAACTTTGAGTTATTCTTCTTCTACAGAGAGCATCTTAAGTTTGCAGCTTCTGAAATGAACAATTAAAAAGTTAAACAGGCAGCAGCTTCAGTCATTCAGGTTCATCTGCTGTTCACAAGCAACAACAAGAGACAAGCTGCTACTCACTTCCACTCAACGAC
Organism: Cynodonichthys magdalenae; assembly: GCA_031762555.1. Lineage (NCBI taxonomy): Eukaryota > Metazoa > Chordata > Actinopteri > Cyprinodontiformes > Rivulidae > Cynodonichthys > Cynodonichthys magdalenae. The sequence continues at coordinate 20,134,150 of JARVJO010000330.1, read as the reverse complement.
TTCAGCAGGGACTTGATGCTGATTTCAAAGAAGCCTGAGTCCTGCTGGCTGGCCATGGCTGCAGCTCCCTGCCCTCCCCTGTGGTTGTGCTTTCCCTCCAGCAGCAGCAGCAGAGGCAGCAGCTGAGCTGGGACCAGCCTGCTGTCACCCCTCCGTGACGCACACTGTGTTGTGCTGACGAGACCCTGAGAAAACACACCAGCACGGCTTTCCCCCCTCCTCTTGTGTCCTATGCTCGGCCATCAATCCTTTCGTCCCCCTCTCCACACTCTCTATCTCTCCAAAGCTGTGGGAGTGGGTGGCAACACAAGCTTCCCTTTAAATAACTGCGAGGAGGCTGAAAGTGCAGGAAGCAATCCTCTTAGCGCAGCACAGTTAATAATAACTGTCTGTCTGAACCTACAGCCTGATGATGATGATGATGATGATGATGATGATGATAGTGCTGGCTTTGTCTACCTTTTAGCATGACTGGCAAAATTTGACAGCTCACCAACACCAACAGGAGAATTTAGGAGAAAGCAGGAAGCATGGCAAGTTAAAACAACATTTGAAGTGATCAACAAGCAAATGTCATTAACTGGATGCAGGTTAAAGTCAAAGCAGGAAATAACTTGTGCAGACCAGTGGCGCCTCTATGGGTTCGCCATGAGGGGGCCACTGAAAAACATGGGGTGGCACCGAAACCAGAAGCCAAAACAGAATTTCAGGAGCTCTGTTATGTTGTCTTTTATAGACTATTGTAATTCTGTGATTCTATTTATTTATTTATTACGTGTAATATTACGTATTGAAAGAAAGCTCTGTCACTACACAACTTATGGAAGATGGTCCTCTCCTAAATTTATATAATTATAGGACAAATATTATGCATATAAAAGAGGAGTCAGTGGGATGGGTAAGGGTGGGACAAAGCATTAAAATTTAATGGAACAAAACAACTCAATCTGCTTACTTTCCTGGAAATAAAACAAGGAAATCAAGCATTTTATGGTCTGAAAATGTAATGTTGTTAATCATGTGAACCATGAACACACCTTTCAGTCTTGCTTCCTCTGCAGCCTCCCAGTGCTCTCACTGTAGCTATCCTATCAGAGTTCTGTCTGCCCATCAAGTGACGACCACTCGACCGTCATTACATAACACTCGATGGACAAACTAAACACATTTTACTGCTCTATTATTGAGACTGCAACCAAACCAGTTAATGAAGGTCACACATCTCTGCTGAGTGCACACAAACACTTTGTTTGTAGTTCTTTTTTATTTTTATCCCTTTAACCATATAAAAACAGCTGCTGTTATTTGTGAGTGTTATTTCTCAAACTTGAAAAGTAATTTCTAACATGTTCACTTGAACATGTGATAATAAATCAAAAATCACCAAAACTACTGTTTAGCTATTTTGTTAAATACTATACTAAAAACTAAATTGAGAGAGAAGCTTTGCTCAAACTGATTTAACAAAAATCAGAAATTCATTCAAATACTAAGTAATAGACTGAGATGACTCAAAGCCTCAATAAAGCAAAAAAAGAAAAAATTAGAGACAAAAATATAAATATTTTGTTTGCATCTGAATATTTCATGTATTAATTCTCAGATGTTGTTTCTATGTTATTTTTTTTTTCTTTACAGCAATTCAATCAATTTACAGAAACTACTATTTAATCAGGCAAATCACAAACTTTAAATATGTGACTGTCTGGGGCTGCTGATTTTGTTTTTGTTGGAAAATCTTTCAATTTAGTTTTAAAAAACTTGGGAAATTTGGGGCATTTTATTTTGTCTAAGTAAATATCTCATTCATCTTGGGCAAATACTTTGTCTATGGTTACTAAAACATTTCTTACTGAAGGAAATGAGTCCAATTAGATTGTTTCAACTTTGAACATGGTTCACTTCCATGAGTACTTTATCATGTCAAATCTGGTGGAACAGACTTGTCTATTTAGAAACTCTCCAAAGGACAGGGGGTTGTGAAATTCCCTTTTAGTGTTTTGTCTTTTTTAATAAAAATGCTGAAGAGTCTGGAAAAAAACAGACCTTTACTCTAAAAAGATTTTAATATATTATTGTAAAAACAAACTTTTACTTTAAAGTTTAAACTTTTGGTTTTCTTGCACCAGAAATTTTACATTCCATAAACGCTATGATAAAGCAGCTTGTGAGACACTAAGTTTTACTCCCTTTTTTCAGAAATCCCCCTTTATCCAAGTCAGTCCCAGTAGATTTGGGTTGTCTTATTTTAAAGGACAAACTTTATATATATATATAAAACAGTAACAACTTAAGAGTTAAGAGTGAAAAGAGGGTTTCAAAAATAAAGAACTAAATTGTCAATGTATAACAAAATAAAATCATTTTTAGAGTAGGCATATGATTCAGGAGTGGAGCGAAAATTTCAGATTTAATATGACTGAATGTCAGTACAACCGTTTCCAAACATAAAGCAGCAACAATGTGCTGGCAAACTGGATATAATCAGTGTCTGCTTTTAAAAAGAAGGAAATAGCTTCAACTGCTCTCTGATTATTTGCAGTTTGTTGGCAGCTTCTTCAGCTTCCAGTAAAAATCCAAAATGGTTTTCTGATTACAACAAAGAGCATCTTTCTCTAGGTAACTTTAAATGACAAAGCGAGTAACACATTGAGCACTTATTAAAAGCATTATCAAGCTCTGATGGAGTTGAGGAATGTGAGGTATGTCTGTCCAGTTGAGCTATTTTGGTGATTATCAGGATGAAACTCCCTCCTTCTCTTCCTCTGCGCTCATCGTTTCTTCATCTTCTCAAATTCCGGTCTCTTAATTTAAATTTGTCACAGTTCTTTTTATGTTTTACATTTGACACTTGATTTCATATGGAAGGCTGTGGGATCAACTATAAAAAGTGCACCCTATTTCCCATCCGCCTGAGTCCATTATTAACAAGCCAACAGATTCTTCTGTAACTGTGACACATACAGGGAGGAGGTGAGGAATTTCAGACTGTGATGCAAATAGCGGCAGAATTGCTGGCAGCGTCTGTCCACTTTTCACGTTGCTCACTGATTTAAAAGTTAACTTCTCAAGATGATCACCACAGCTTCACTAGGTTAAAAAAAAAAAAAAAAACGGTACCTACTTTCAAGAATTGTGGGCCTCTTCTTCTGCCGCATCTTTTTGAACTTCCCTCTGAAGTCCTTGGGTGGGAATGGATCCAGAGGTGAGCTGGTAAGGTGGTCGAGGACAACTCCATCCAGCTCCTCAGAACGACTTGTCTCACTCCCAGCCATGACTTTGACAACACTGTCCTCTAAAGACATGTTGGATGGCAGGAAGCCAGTCGGTCTATCTAGAGTTCCTCTAAAAGATGCATCTGATTTTCCCCACTCTCCTGAATTCTCCCCTTTTAGTTTTCTTCTTGACAAAAGATTTTTTTTTTCGTTGAGTGCAGCAAATTTCAGTGGCGTAATGATGCCTCCCAACGTTCCCAGGTTTTAGTCTCCTGATGCGTTTTAACCTCTGCACTTGTCAGGGAAGTTCAGCAACAGTAACAGTCATGAATTGGGCAGGTATTGGATTACTCAGACAGCCCCTCCTCTTTTCAGCAAAAAAGGCAAGAAGGCAGAGAAGAGAGGGGCAAAGTCATGACTGTAGGAGGGTGGGAGAGGTTTAGGGAGGCTGCTCTGACAGCTCCAACATCTACTGCAAGCTCATGAGGCAGGCTTGAATAAATATCCTGTATTTGTCTTGGAGTTTAAGCATCAAGGCTTTAACAAACTTGCTCCTGGCAGAATTAACTTGTAGAACAGCTTCTCTTCTTCTACTCTGATATGTTTGACAAATAAGCACCAAAACACCTGTACGTCCCTAAAGCTTCTCTGTATTTTTTTTTCTCTCAGTATGAAGAAACATCTAAAACAGCCCATTCTCAATTGAGTCTTTTTTCCCCCCTTCTACCACTAACAGGACACACCTACAACATGAACCAATTTTTCCAAGTCTGACCTACATCAGCAAGACAAACACCCAGTGTATGTCCGTAACGTGAAGGCGTTTTCTGTTTTAGGAAAAAAACTACACTTAGAACATTGACCACACTCGTGTTTGTGCCACTCATACTTTTTTTTATAAAGGTTTTTATTTCTAAATGAAACAATTTAACCACAATCAAAAATGCTGATCAGACAAGACTGAAATAATGAGAGTAATTGTAGAAGTGATGCCCCCGTTTCCTAATTTTCCTCAGTGGTCACTTCTCAAGCAGCTGCTCAAAACCCATTAAGCATGTTTTTACCTCTTTAAGGAGAAAAACAGTCTGAGTTATATTGAGCTGCCTGTCATGAACAACAGGAAACGCCCTCATGTTGTCACCGTAAACAACAAGCAAATCCAATTATTTGTATAGTATAGAGATGTCATGGTGAATAAATGTTGGGTGTTTTTACAAACCACATTATACAGTATGTTTTGCAAATTCTTTGCCTTGTTTTAATGTTTTAAATAAAGATTTTGAGTAATCTTAGTTCTCATATGTATCAGTGATGATTCTCAGCTTCACCAAACTGTTGCTCAATATTTGTTAATTTCACTATGTTTTAGCAATTTTTGTGTTTGCTGAAACTGAATAGGCAAGGTGGTCTTTTTCAATCTGTTTGACTCCAAAAGTGAATCAGTTGTAGACGTAGATCCAACAGTAACATTCTGAGGGTTTATTTAATGCTTGTTTACTCTATTAGAAGATATTTTACTAACAGACATCAAAATACACACTCAAACATGAAATGACTGCCTGCTTTTTTATGATGACAGACAATAGGCATCTATAGATGTCCTAAATTATGTGGCTTTCAAAAAAAATCCTAAAAATATATCACTTTCATACAAAATCAACAAAACCTTTTGAATTTTAGGTGTAGAAATTGAGCCTCGAAGGTAAAATTAGCTAGAATTCATATTTTAAGATTATTTTAAAAACGACAGTAAAATCATTTTGAGAAAGCTGAAAGCTCCAAGGGTTATAGATGTTATAGTGACAGTGCACCCTCTAGTGACAACTAAAACCAGACAAACTAAAATTCTGCTTTCATTAATAAATGAAGCCAGGGCTACATTTTCCCCAAACTTTAGCAAATTCATGGTAACTGTAGCATTGCGTTATAAGATGTAGTGTTTTCTGAGTAACATAAGAAAAAGCTTTTTTTCTTTTAAATTAAAATGTCAGAGAACTTTTAACTGAAAACTTACAAAATACCTTAGATCATTGTTTCATAGTAACAATATTGGTCTGTGTGTTTCATACTAAACACACAACATTAAATCTTTCAAAAAGTGAACTCAGTATGAATGATTAACTGAAAACTGTTTGTTCAATGGAATAAAGCTGCTTTTTTAAATAAAAAAACGTATAATAATAATAAATTATGATTTAGGATTTAAAGGCACACTATCAAACATTTTGTTATTTTTATTTCTTCAACACAAAACTAAAGTTTAAACTGAAAACAGATTAAGAGTTTGACGCTCAGCTGTCCTGATGTTCCTTCTTGGTGTGGCGAGCTGAGCGACCTGCACTGGAAACAAAGTTGGAGACCTCTGAAACCAACACCCTCTGGTGGAGCCAGAAGGCTGTTTCCATGGTGAGCCACATTTAGATTTGCACCGGCAGAGCAGAACACAATGAATAATTAATAAATATCAGGCCCTAATGTTAGCACCAAGCAGCTGAAGGTTAATTCCAGCAGAGATCGTGGACTCCTGAACAGAAACAAGTAGATCAGCAGCTCAGTGAGGAAACAGACGCTGCATACAGACGGCTGTCATGCAGAACAGTTGCAATAAAAAATGATGGAATTTTGGCTTTTATGACTTCCTGTTTGGAGGAGAATTCACATTTTATGTTAAATAGAATAACTTTGCATAATGACAAGCTGATGCCAAATCATTTCAGAAGCTTTTCACAGAAGTTATATTGCTTCAAAAATTCCCTATATCTTTATCCCCATGTTTTATCTAAAAAAAAACAACTTGTAAAGAAAGAAACAATAAAAGAAAACAGAGATCACACTGTGTAATTATTCAGGAGGTCACCTATTCTGTACTCTGCTCCTATCAGCAGACAAAAGGATCATTTAAAGGCTGCAAACAAGTTGACAAATGACACCTGTTCCCAGTCCTGCCTGTCCATGTTTTACTTTGGAGAAGGAAAATATTAGAGTACAACAGAGCAAACACAATTTTTCATCTGCTCAGTTTGTTTTGCTCTGTTTTGACTCTAGAAGTCTGACAAACTCAGCATTAAAAAAAAATATTAAAACATATTCATGCGCAATTTCCCTCATCAGAAAGAATGAAAATAATTTCAACGACTCGTCTCGTCTGTCGATTTAACTGGAAACTTTGACAGTTTCCTTTATACTCGGAAGACATTTTTAGTTCACATTATAATATACACGCAAAACTTGCTGAGTTTGAGTTTCTCCAGAGAGACGACAGTCTCACGTTATCTCAAGTCAACTTTATTTCTGGAGCACCTTGGCATAAACAAGGTTTTGTTCTGTTTGCTTTGCAGAAACAGAAGCAAACAATTGCAGACAAAGGGGAGCAGCGTGAAGAGGAAGACATTGGAACAGTTGAAGTGGTGAGACTTTCCTCACGTAAATAAAAACATGGCAGCTGCATCTGATCAGATACAGATCAGCAGTATTTCAACTCCCGTCTTACTTGTTCAATAAACAAATTATTTGATATTGTGTAAGTCTGCAAAGTCCTGTTTTAAATTTGTATTCTATCTAATTCACAAGAGCTGAATCAGGCTTCCTCCATAGGTTGGCCTGGCTCAGCCTTAGAGATAAGGTGAGGAGATCTGTTATCTGGGTTAGCTGAGCTCAGAGTCAAGCTGCTGCTCCTCCACATCAAAATAAATTAGCTGAGGTGGTTCAGACACCTGAGTCTGATGCCTCCTGGGCACTTCCTTGTGGAAGTTTGCCAGGCATGTTCCACTGGAAGAAGACTCTGAGGTAAAGTCAGGATTTACTGGAGGGTTTGTTTATCCGCTCTGGTCTGGGAATGCTTTGGATCCCCAGGAGGAGCTCAGGAGTATCACTGTGGGGAGGGACGATTGGGTTTCCCTCCTGAATAGATGGATGGATGGAAATGGATGCATGGATGAATGGATGGATGGATGGATGGATGGATAAAAAAACATTGGGGTCTGTAAGTCTACAGCAAGCATCAGTGGAAATAGAAGTATTATATCATCTGAGGACCTGTTGGTTGAAGTACATTTAGTCCTCATTTCATTTGACCTACAATTTTTCTTGAACCACTTTTTATAAACAATAAATAAAAAATAAGATCCACACAAAAAAAATAACTAAACTAAAAATTGTTCTTCTATACAGTAGATCTTTATTTCTTCTAGGTTTCTTGGTGTCCAAATAAAAAGAACAACTGTATTTATTCCAGTGAAGGAATCTAAAGCAACAACCTGAAGAGACTACTTGGCTGCCATCAACAAATTCAACAACACCTTATTTCTTTTTCAGTATTCCCCCCAGTTAGGCACAAACAAACTAGAAGCTTGTGTTGTGTGTAAAGATTAACTTACCATCAGTTGTGTTTTGCTGCCAAATGGACAAACGGACTTTGATACTCAGTAAAGTCGGTGTTTCCATTCAACTAACAACAAAACAAATATTTTGCCACACAAGTCAGTGGCCTCTGTTCTTTACGAGCAAATTCATTCAACTGAGCAAAGATTCATTTTAAAGTTTCAGAGGAAACACAAATGATTAAGTCTAATTTCTAATAAGGGATTAATAAAAAAAATAAAAAAAACAGAAGTACCTTCGTCAGCAGCAGGTGTGTTCAGATGCCTCTCTCCATCCCAGCTTCCCAAGAAAAAACGAGTTTGGACCTCAGAGTCCCTCCAGGAGCTGCACATGTCAGGATGGACTCCTCTCTGTCCGTGTTCCTCCATCAGCTCTGCAGAGACAGACTCCTCCCCTGTCAACCCCCCAACCCCATGTTCTCCTGAATAATGAAAAACATGCAAAGCTTCAGCTTTCTTCAATCTGCTCACTGACCTGGTTCTGGGGCATGTGAGCCGCTTTCAGGACACAGCTGCTGCCTTCTGCCTGCTTTCAGGCCTAAAGCAGAGGCCCAAACAGTGGCACACTTCTTTTTATAATAAGAAATACAACAACATGCAGGAGATTGTGGCTAAAACAAAGATTACTTTAAGACATGATAAGCTCTAACAAGTGGTCCATCAGATATTTCGCCAACATATTACTTCAATAGGTCATAGAAGTTTAAAAAGCAGTTCTTGTACTAACAGCTAACGCTCCGAGTATGTGTTGAGGTGATGCTCAGCTGTGGCGGCCATCTTGGATTGGACTGACACCAGAAGCTAATCAGTTGTAGATGCAAAAGCAATCCTTACTTTCTGAGGGTTCCAAAAAAACCTGTCAAATGGGTCAGGAGACACTCTGCTAACGCTACAGACAAACACACAGGAGCTCACACACACACACACACAGAGACATAGTGGCAAAAATATTCCCCACTTCTTGCCTTCAGCAGTGTGTGATAAAAAGTGTCTGATTGAAAAAGTGCTTGAGTCATTTAAACCTAATTTTTACAACTGGAAACTGCTTAGGAAAAATGCTAGATAAAAACATGCCAACTGTGTATTAATAAAAAATGTAATAATGCATTTTTTATTAAAAAACGTTGTAAAAAAAAAATCTTTATGTGAAGGACAATGCTTGACGAGCCTCGGGCACAATAGCAATAAAAAGTGATTTTGTGATGAAAATCACTGCAGTGGCTTCTGAACCCATAGGAACCTTTGAAAACCATCATCAGCACAATTTCTTATTGCTTTTATAAAACAATTTAAAACTTTACCCCATGAACATAAAATACCACACAGAGAATCGTTTTCTCATCAGGCTTTCTGGTCTGATGAATCAAAACACTGATTAATTAATGATGATAATAATTCATTAATTTTGCGAAACATGAAGGCTGCTTTTAACCAAGACAATCTGATTTGACAGACTGTGTGTCCTGTGATCAGGGATCAGTTCAGCTGCTGTGAAACTGTTACTGAAGACGTGTTAGACCACAAAAGCCTAATAACACACACTTTATGTGACTTGTAGGGATTAAAAAGTAAAAACAGTGAAAGTTGTCCCTGCATGATTTGTAAATTGCCATAAATGAACTGTAAGTTGCTGAGCATCATTCATCACAGCTCAGTGACAGTTTAAACAATTTTCACCTTCGCTTGTTCGAAAAAATTTTATCTACAAATGTGTTTCCATGACTTGTTTAATACCTGCACTTCCAATCAACATGACAGAAGTATAAGTTAAAATAAAAATATAATCTCTGGGAAAAATGTTTTGACAAGAATCCAGCAGATGGCGTCAAAGAACATAATTTCAAAGTGTTGAGAGTTAAAAAAAAAAGCAAACATGTTTAAGATTTGATGAGTATTTTAGTTTACAAATTAAATTCGAACAATGCACACAAAAATTAAATTCCACAATATCCAACTCTAAAAAAACGCATGCGTTAAGGCGTTTTGTTTTCTTGATTTTTTTTCCTTTCTTCTTTTGGCAATGATCTTTAAAGAAAACACAAAGCTATGGTTGATAAGAACAGACATAGTTCAATGATTGGTCATCAACCTCTCCAACATCCCTGTTTTACCTCTCAGACTGAACATGTTACTGATTCAAGATGATAGCATGCCCAAGAGCTCTGTCCAGACGGGAACAAGAAAATTGCTCTGTCAACCGCATGCACACGCACTCCAACTGATCATAATGACAGCTGAGCACTGTGAGCACCCGGTGCACTGTGTTCAAACACAATGTTAATAAAAAACATCTGGAATTTATTTGTCTTTACTTTTTTTTCTGAATAAGTTAACATTTGCTTAAAATAACCCAGAATTACCTCAAATTCAATCTTATTTCTTATCATACCTTAGGGGAAAGATGGTGGTGGTTTGTGTGTGTGTTTATAGTGAGAACCAAGTATTTCTTGTTGCAACATATTGGCCGGGGTGGAAATTCTGTTAAGCAACTGAACGATGAAATAACATGTCGGTGGCACAACAGAAAAGACGAATTTCAAAGCTGTTGCGTAACCCGGCGCCACAGCTTTGACCTGATCCAAGTGCTCCCGTCTGATTTCTTTGAGGAATGGAGAAAACAGAGGATAAAGGAGGGGAGGTGTATGGCTGTCACACTGCTGTGCTTTGATGCACATGCAGGTAGTTCTCTGCTCAGATGAAAGAGTGTTCACCAATTAAGAAGGGATTCTTAGCTGAGAAAGAAGCTGAGAAAGCCATGACCCATACAATGATGAAGAAGAAGAAGTAGAAAAAAAGCATTTTCTTTAAAGTAAGTGCTGCTTGACTTTGTACTTTCGGACTGGAAGAAGGTTCAGTTCTATTTTGGACAGTATTCTGTGGCAACCTCACCTGCAGAAGCTCCATTTGGAGAAATTTTGTGCTATAACATATAAGGTCTTTAAAACTCATTGCGAAGTTGTGAAGACCTGAGGGGAGAAAAAAAGACAGGTCCTAGTCAGTCCGGTGACATTGGATTAAAAAACTCATGGCCACAAGATCATTTTGAGAGATACAGACATTGTTGCAGTGTTTTAAGTGGGCCAGAACAGACCGGAACGCAGTTCCACTACTTCTCAATTTTACTCCTCAGCGTACCTGAACTTTTTTTCAGCCAATGGAACAGTTGAACATTCAATGCGAGCAGCCCGGCCTAACTTGAAAAAGTTGGTGAAAGGAGAGCGGGTAAAATGAACAAACCTGTCTAAAAGTAAGGAGAAAGAGATGAGTGGAGCAGAAAAGCTATCAGGGAAAAAAAGAATAGGTTAGAGCAATGTACAGCCAAATGTGCTAAATTAACAGAACTTTTCCTGGATGGAGGAACCAAAGTCAGACAGGCCAGTGATGACACCGAACAGCAGGAGTACAGGTTAGCAAACACTGTCTACATGTTCAATCATTTGTGTTTCTCAATGTGTTCAGGTCTCACAGAACATGAAACTCAGTCTATCAGAAATGTTTCACTATATGTGCAGAAATCTTTATTCTGCTTTATCAACTAAAATTAAAATCAATCCATACTGAAAAAGACACATTTCATTAAAACATATTTCAGGAAAAAGTCTTTGTTTTGTTTATACATTAATATAGCTATTTCTGCTCAAGAAAATTATATTTTAGTGAGTCTGATCACTCTGTGTAGAACTTTCTTTATGCTGTAGGACTATTTATAGTGAATTATTTGCAAAGGTTCTATAAAATATATTGTTGCTGTTTTTGTTATTAGCAGCTGAAAAGGCCAGAGATGGATTTGATGCCAGTCATAGAAGTGAAGAGGAGGAGGAAGGGACGGGTGAGGAAGAGGAGGAGGAGGAAGGGACAGGTGAGGAGAAGATGGAAGAGGAGGAGAATGAAAAAAGATAATGAGGAGCAGGAACCAGTAAAAAAGCAGATCCAGGTACATGAGCAGTGTGACTGTTTATGATGGGTCTTTGTGTTAAATTATATTAACCTCTTGAGATCTCAGGATTGTAGTCTAAATCTGGTCTTTCTGGCATCTGAAACAGGCTTAAAATTTCATAATTTACCTTCAAATATGTTTTCTTTCTTCTGACTGATCTATAAATGAGTTTTATCCAGTAAGTATTCACACTCTCTAACCTGATGATCTATACTGATTTTAATACATTTGTTCATGTCCACAAATTTGAACAAGGTTTAAAAATAGGTAAAATCTACGTCTTTAATCACAGAAAACTCACTCTGGATAAAAATATTTCACCAGATCTTTCAGGAGAAAGTGAAAATATATGTTTGTTAATGTGACAAAGACTAGTTTTGTGGCCTTAAGAGGCTGCTCCAGTCACACAGAAACATTCAGCCTATATCCACCTCTGCAGGTTATGTTAGTGGCTTTCTGAATTAGACATCTGATTGAATTTCCCATTGGTAATGAGCTATTTCTAATCTTCATTATTACTGATTTTCTTTTAATGCTGTTAAAGCAGCACAAGATACAGAGGAAAATGGATGGATGGATGGATGGATGGATATGTCAGGGTGTTATAGGTTGGTTTTTGTTTCCCAGTATTTGCTTTGATATTTAAGATAAGCTGCTTTTTGTAGTTGATTGTTGAAAAAACAGATTTTTAATACTTCAAAAGATGCATCAGTGTTAAAATTATGTTTCTGCTTGCATCCATCGTGCGATTAGATAAAAGACCTCTCTAAACCAAGCTACCCAAAAAGGCTACCCAAGTACTGACTAACTGAGGGGAGTACCACCACTTATTTTTTTCTACTTAAAGCACTGCATTGTTAGAATCAGATTATATATGAATACGCTGTTTTTGTTTTCCACTGTTCAAAAGTACACTACACCTATTATTATTATTATTATTAATTTATTAATTCATTTAGGTGTACGCTGTTAAATCCAATACCTTCATGGTTCAATCCAAACAGTTAACTTTTGATAGTTCTAGTTTTAACGAGATGACACTGAATAGGTGAATATCGGAAACAGGCATTTTTTTTGTGTTCCTGAATGTAACATAACTCCAACTGTTTCCACAGCAAAGGCACAGGGTAAGAGAGGAGCCTGTTTTGAGTGCCAAACTTCAAAAAAAAAATACAGCTTTTTGGACAAAGACAACTCCAGTCGTCACCCATGTCTTGTAGCTGCAACATTTGATGCTAAGGATAACTTCATGTCTAACTGCAAGTGGATAAAATTTAGCTATTGTGCTAATTCCTGCATATTTACACTGCCGTGAACTGTGGTAATGTTGATTAATGTGAATTGTCCTTATCAAATAAATAAATAAAAGTTTGTCATTTATTCCTATATTAAAGTAAATTAATTCAAACTTGTTCATGTAAACAATCAACAATCTTTAGGAAGTGACTGCAATAATTATCTTGATGCCATTTGTTAACTATCTTGTTGTTTATGAGTTATTATGTCATGACCACACATTAACTATCTCGTGAACATGCATTATTTTTTTCTTTATCCAATGTCACCGGACGGGCTCCGTATAATGCTTTTTTAAATCCAAAATTTGTCAGCAAAATTTGTGATCAGATACCAACTACTATGTTCATTTGTTTACCTACAAAAATAACCAAAGTGACAGAAAACAGGTAGGTCCAATGACTCAAGCTTTTATGCTGTTTTTAGTGTCTCAGCTGAGTGCTTTGTTTATTATGAGTGTGAACCTGTATTTCAGATTATAATTAAAACATAGAATCTGGAAAGCTGAAGTAAACTCATCATTTGATACATTTCAGGATAACCTTTTTGTATGTTCGAGTTCATAACATCCAATGAGTAGGTTCATTGTTGGAACTAACCCTGCAACCAGACTTTTAGGTATAGAGTCATTTTATTTATATCAATAAAGAATAGAGGTTTTGTTTTTCAAATCTTTGAGTAACAGCAAAACTGATGCATCTCTCAGACGAGGGGCTGCAGAGGGAGAAGACAGGTCAGGGGGAAGGTGGATCAAAGATTAAATGTCTTGCGTGAACGCTCTGGCTGCGTGCTTCGGGGCTCCGCTGCACGATTCCACAAACAATATTGATGTGAGCACAGATGAGTTGTGCAGCTTCACTGAGCCTCTGTTGGACTGTTGGAACAAGGACACACAGCAACATTATGGTGTCACAGACCTGGGATAGATGGATTACGTTAGACCAGATGGATGATGTGTCAGCTTTGTCTTTATTTTTAGATTATATTCTAGATTTAACCAGCAGCTAGAAAGCTGGAGTCTCGATAACATTTTAAAATTTCTTACCAAAAGAAACATGGAATTTTAGTGGCGTTTTGCAGAGCAGCTTTGAAACAGCATGCGATGCCTTCACTGGAAAGGAGTGAAATTTGAAATGACAGTGATGTGAGAGTGGATTTGTCGAGACCCGACAGGTTCTTGGAAAAGTCTGTGATTGTATGGCTTTAAATGCTGACAAACAGCTGGTCCAAGGAGCTAATAGTTTTTCAACAGATGGAATGTATCTGAGCTCCTTTTCATTGACAACGAGGTTCTAGGAAGAAGTGAAAAAAATGACCCCATGTTTTCATGACATTTTAAATAGTAAAATACCAAAAAAAAAAAAAGAAAAGAAAAACTTTGTCTTTGACTCTTTGAACAGTCTCCAAATTCTCTCTTGGCAGCCTGACAGCTCCACAAGGCAGCAACTGTTAACGCGAAAGACACAAAAGGGAAGAGAGGGCAAAGGATCTACTCAGACACAAGTTCACAGCAAAGAGCGGTCACTCACTGGATGTTTAGTGGCAAGTGCTCATTTTCCCACTCAGCAGGGGTGGAGCAAGACAACTGCTTTTATTTGTCTTTTTCTAACGTATGATGCTTCAAACAGTATCAGCTCTGGATGTCAGAAATATTATCAGCGCAGCAAAAGATAAAAAAAATGATTGTGCATATTTAAAACTGCACAAGACAGACATTATCGAACGAAATCAATGTGAATAAAGCAAATATTTACAAAGGAATACATAAAAACAGAGCTGGCCATAGCCAATTTGGCGCCCTAGTCAAGATTTCAGCTGGCAAACATACCAAATTGTCTTTGACATTATCTTTTTATTTTTAGAAATCAAGTCGTCCAACAAAAATTGTGTACAATATAATTAATTTGAAATAGAATACCAGAAGTCTTCCTCATACCGGCCCCTGGAAAATTGTGTAAAAGCTCTACTCTGCATTTTCCAGCCATTTGAAAAGCATTTAACTAAAGTCTTGGGATTAACAAAACAATGTAAAATCAGTATTTTATGAATGTAAAACACTGAAAACCAGACTTAACCAGACTAAATCAACTACAACCAGATAAAAAAAATTCTAAAATATTTTTTCCTCCCCCATTTGTGGCGCCCCCTATGGACATTTTAGCATTTGCCCAAAATCTGGTCCTTCATAAAAAAAATAACACGAAAAATTTAAATATGACAAAAGAAGGAATAGAAATATACGATTACATTTCAGTGTCTCCCAAAACAAGAATAAGAGCATTAAATGCTGGCACAGATAACGTTTCTGGGAAAAACTTTGGGAACGCCATGAGACAGAGGAAGATGATGCAAGGTTGTTGACATGAACAAACTGTTCAGCAGCAGTGATGTGAAAAGAAGATTCTAGGAGATTGAAAAGAGTAGTGTGATTGATGGTATCTAAGGCTGAGAAGGGTGAGTATACACAGGAAATGGGAGTTAGAAGAGAGAATATCATTGGTGATTTAAAGAAAAACCCAACAGTTTTGGTACTGTGATGTGAACGGATGCTGGACTGGAAGATTTTAGACAGATTGTTAATGGTAAGATGGGCTTTGAGTGCAGTGGTGACAGACCGTTTCAGGATTTTGGATGAAAAAAATAAAGGAGATTAGAGATGAAATGGAAGTTTGACCCAAGGTCAGGATCAAGGCAGGTTTCTTTTAAAAAAGTGGAGGTGAAAGCAGCCAGATTAAGTGAGTCAGGCACAGAACCACAGCTGAGGGGGAAGTTTTGTTTCATGTAGGGTAAGAGGACTGGGATGTAATTCTTGGTGAGGTTGAAAAAAAAGACACAAACACAGGTGGAGTTTTTATGTCAATAATGTACAGGTGCTGGTCAGAAAATTTGAATATCATGAAAAAGTTGTTTTATTTCAGGAGTTTTATTCAAAAAGTGAAACTTATATATTATATCTATTCATTACACACAGACTGATATATTTCAAATGTTTATTTCTTTTAACGTTTCAGTACGTCAGAAAATTAGAATATTGTGAAAAGGTTCAACATTGAAGACATCTGGTGCCACATGCTAATCAGCTAATTAACTCAAAACACCTGCAAAGTAGGTAAGCAAGTAGTAGTTCTGTAGGCTACACAATCATGGGGAAGTCTGCTGACTTGACTGTTGTCCAAAAGACGACCATTGACACCTTGCAAAGGAGGGCAAGACACAAAACGTCATTGCTAAAGAGGCTGGCTGTTCATAGAGCTCTGTGTCCAAACACATAAATAGAGAGGTGAAGGGAAGGAAAAGATGTGCTAGAAAAAATGTACAAGCAATAGGGATAACCGCACACTGGAGAAAATGTGGGGCAGATTCACAAAGAGGGGACTGCAGCTGGAGTCAGTGCTTCAAGAACCACCACACACAGACGTACCGAGACATGGGTTTCAGAGGTCACATTCAGCATCAGATGTGTCTCACCTGAGCTAAAGAGATAAAGAACTGAACTGCTGCTGAGTGGTCCAAAGATACTAAATTTGGGGTTTTGGGGTTTATAACCATCAAATTTAAAAGAAATAAACAAATGAAATATATCAGTCTGTGTGCAATGAATGAATATAATACACAAGTTTCACGTTTTGAAAGGAATTACTGAAACAAATCAACATTTCCATGATATTTTAATTTCATGGCTAGCATCAGAAAACAAAAGTTATAAAACTAACATTCATCTTCAGTGCAGAACTGGTTACCAGTAACACATTTTTGTTTTCTTTGCAGGTAAACAGTTTTATGTTGCATATTTTCTTCTTTTTTGTCTCACTTTAACTGAAAGAGTAAATTTGAGCATCTGACCAGAGAATTCTAATGGTTTTCTTCCACCCAATTCAAAACTCAGGGGTATAATTACTTTCAGGCAATCATACAAAGACTGCAAAAGGCACCCAGTTGTTTTTGTACTCTCTTGTTAGAGCTAAAATTTCTAAAAAGCAGCTAAAGACTTTTTTCCCCCTTTAACATTCAAACAAGCTCTTGGATTAAAAAGACTTTTGAGGCATTGTGTACTAACCCCATTTTGATTATTATCATTTTAATATTATTGCATTTTTTGTGTCGTACTGTAAAAATAGCTTTATACCAGAAAATAGTGCAGAATAAAGAAGTTTACCTTGCTGAATGAGAAGGAGCATTACCAGTCAAAGCATGTAACTTGTGTGACATTCTCAAATGCCACGAGAATCAGTTGACTTTATACAACAGTGTAATTGCAATACAAGGTCTGTTTTGACATATTAAGTGTAGGCATAACATTTGCACAGCAGTATATTTGCTCGAGGATAAAATATAATCATTAACAAAACAATAAATATTGTTAAAAATGGCCCAAATATTTTATTTTATGTAATAATGCAGTTATTCAAGCTGGAGCTCAAAGACAAATTCTCTTTAAAGGAAAGAACCTTAAATTTTTACATACAAAAATACAAGAATGAGAGTCATTATGTACTGCAATAATTTTACAATTATTTTTTAATACAATTATTTTTTGCAAATCAGGAGACGGCAGCTGTGACCACAGCAATCATTTCTCTTTGTGCTCAGTGAGGCGGTTGGGAAGCCACGGCAGCTCCAAGTCGGCACAGCTAAGAGTACTTTAATGGGTTTTTCTCTCCACTTCAAAGTTTTGCAACAAAAACCTATTTCCAGTTGTTGGTCAGGACATCACAGTATTTACTCCTGTCTCGTTTGAGTGCATTCTGCATGGCCAGCATTTTACACACACACACACACACACACATACACACACACACACACACACACACACACTCATGTTTGTTTCTGAACCCCGTGGGGACCTTCCATTG
>JARVJO010000330.1:20095089-20116370 GCA_031762555.1 Cynodonichthys magdalenae | reverse complement strand
CACACACACACACACACACACACACACACACACACACACACACACACACACACACACACACACACACACAAACTGCAAATCTTAAGAAGATGTGAGAAACTTCCAATCACCAGGCACCAAAAGCGAAACAATAATATTTTTGCCTGTGCTTGAGCCATTGAACTGATTTTAGTGAATTTTCCAGAAGGTAATCATTGTGTTCACATCTACAACCGATTAACACTTGGACTCGAAAAATTTCAAGATGGCTGCCCCAGCTGATCAAAATTAATGTCGGAGTCTAAACTCAAGGGCAGGAGGACACGAGGAGCTCAAGCAGTAAATAAAACTAAATTTATTTAAACACAAAACAAAAAGGCGTGGCAGCAAAAACTCACAGAACACAGGCAGGGCATCCGGAGATATAGACCAGGAGCGATGGGTAGAAACCATTTAACAATCTGCAGAGGAAGAGCGTAGATGTGTGCAACACCTGAGACTAATCACTGAACTTGATTCCTGGCAGGAGAGGGTGGCAATGGGAAACTGGAAAACTACTGAGAGCTGACTGAGGGCAGAAATGGAAATGACGCTGGAGAAATAAACACAAGGGTTACAAAGAGATCTAAATATAGAAACACTTGAGGATATATGTGAAAAGATGGGTCACAGAGAAATTGAATAAAACTATTAAACTCAAAAGACTACTGAAGTAAAACAAACCAACACACACAGTGTAAGACACAAAAATGTCTATATCTCAGTGAATTTTACAGATATTAAGATTAAAATTGGTATGATAATATCTAGTAATAATCTACAACACATGTTCCAAACTCTAACAAACCACACAAGATATCACGAGATTCAAGGTTTGTCCATAACTCCATCATTTCTTAACATAATCTCCCATAAACACACCAATCAGATATTGATGCAGCAACTGTGTGGCCCAGACTTGTGTGGTGCTTTATCAAGTCCAAGGATTCCAAAGCACTTCACACTACAATCATTCACCCACTCATACACACACTCAACCACTGAAGTGGTAAACTGTTGGAGCCACAGCTGCCCTGGGGCACACCGTCAGAGGTGAGGCTGCCGTTCAATCGGAACCACCGAGCCCTCTGACCACCACCAGCAGGCAAGGCAGGTGAAGCTTCTTGCCCAAGGACTTAATGACTGGGACAGAGTGGGGGTTTGAACCGGCAACCCACCGGTTACAGGTCGAACCCTCTAACCACTCTGGGATGGCTGTCCTTTTTATCAGCAACTGTACAGAAATGGATTCAAAAGACCAGGGAAACTCTTCCTATGTTGCTTTGCTAATGAGGATCTAGCCTGTGATACTGACCACATCCAGGTAAGCGAATAGATGATGCCTGAACTAGAGGTTTTCTTTGTTTTCCCCTAAAAAGCACTTTGTATTGCCTTGCTGCTGAAAAGTGCTATATAAATAAATTTTACCTTATGCTGTTATTTTGTTGAATATAACATTTTCTCAGTATTTGTTTACAAAAATCTTTGCTGAGTTTACAAGTGTAAGAATATATATATATGTATTTATACACATTTATCTTTTTTTTTACCCTGATTTCCATATTGACTGAGTTGAGTTCATAAAAACTATTTTTACCCGTCTGCAGCATTGGTCTTGTATGGTGCTGCTTGGTGGATAAATTTTTTTTTCTGTGTACTTCACTGATACTTATCATAAAGAAGGTAAAAGTGCTTTAATTTTAGAACTGATGTGCAAAAACAACTGGTTTAGTGGTTGAAAAGTAGTTTTGATTGTATGAACAATGTGTGTATTGGCAACAAAACAGTTTTTATAAATTAGTGTAATTTAAGTTAAAAGTTTAAGTTAAAAAAATAATTTTTCTTTTGCAAAAGATCTGAGGTGTCCTGCTAAATGAGTGAACTGTTTTGAAAAGAGGAAAACTCTTCCCAAAAATGCCTAAGCAACATCCAACAGATCATTTCAGGCCAACTGAGAAAATGCTGAGGTTGCTATGAAAGCACCATTGGGATTGTGCAAAATCAATAAGCTTGAAAAGTAGATTCAAAGCTTAGATATTTATGAAAAATCTCATATTTGATCCTAAAGGAAAATTTAACATGAATGAGTTCGGAGAAAATACATCAGGTCTGTATAACAGCGTAAATTTACTAGTTGAATTGGTTTAGTTTAAATGGTGTTTCCATAGCAATCACGTCTTCCCAAGAAACAAGTGAGTTCAGCCTGCTTCACGCATGTATATTTGTTACATTTTTTAACTACAAAATGGTCTATTGTTGGGTGTTTGTTTTGAAAAAACATAATGCTACAATGTAGTCAAAGAAAAACTAAATAGAAAAGCCCAAACTATTACTTCTATTAGTTGCCATAACAAACAACTCCAGTTTTAATTAGAAATCATTGATCACCAAATTTGATCTTCTTTTGACCCTGGCTTTGTTGTTATAATTATCACTGATTGCCTCATTTCAGATGCAGCAAACAATGAGAATAAAAAAATCAATGAGTTTTTTTTTTTTTGATGATATGATCAGAAAACTGGAGAAACCGCTGGAATATAAGATGACAAACATTCGTGTTACTGAGGGAAGAGGGGGGAGGCAGGTTGTGTGTGTCATTTCCCTGCTTCTCATGCATCCCTTGTCTGTCAGATTTCAATCTGTCCTCCAGCAGCTAATCTCCTCCAGGAAGGAGAGCACGCCCGACTCCCGAGCCTGGCACAAAAGCACACGAGAAGGCCACCTTTTAATCTTCCATTTGATCAGAAAAATCTTCTCCTCTGGAACTATGACACGTTATTTCACAGCACAGTGTTGAATTATAAAGCTGCGGTAAGAAATACATCTAAAAATATTACCAGATTATATCATATCAGTTCTGAAGGGAGGTTATTCTTGAGTATTGCATGAAGTATAGTGTACCTTATACACCCAGCTTTGCTCTGTCAGCTGGAAGGGAGCAGTCCGGACAACATTAATAGTCAACGTATGTCACAGAGATGTCTGATAAAACCCATTTCCAGGTGACACTCCATGAACTGACAGTCACCGACTGTGCTCCGACATCTGTCTCAGTGGGTATGTGCTTTGTCTTGCAGCTCTCTGTGTGTGAGCATTAAAATTCGTCCTTTGATCATCTCCTAATTCAACTTGCTAGGAAAAAAATCACTCACTGCAGGAATATATATCCATACTTTTTGTTTACACCAATTTACACATGGACTACATCTCTGAGGGAGGCGAACAAAGACTGAACTTCTACAGGACTTTCATCCACGGAGAGTACATTTGCAGGGACATTAATACAGACAAATTAAATCACATCATACGCAATATATCCTGAGCTCACCCACATTAGTTATTGCAGCCATTACTCTTGTGATTCATTCTGCTATGGCAAATCAAATAAAGTGAAGCAATTTTTGTCGTCTTTGTACATCTTGCTGTAAGACGGTATGTGTGTGTTTCTGAGAGAGTGCCATCCTTCTCTGTTACCAAAGGCAAATGGATTGCTAATTGCATGCACTTTTAACGATGCTTCAGATGAGTAGATAAACCTGGAGCAGACCCATAAAGTTTCTCAGCTCAGAGGCGACTCTGGTACAATAAAAACCCAAGGCAGCTCACCCTGTCTGGATGAGGAGGTCAACATAGGCAGGGATAGCAAACTAATCAAACCATTTATTATTATTATTATTATTATTATTATTATTATTATTATTATTATTATTATTTATTATTCAGACGTCTATAAAGTGCTTGAAAAAAACAACCAAGTAAAAGTAAAAATACCCTAATAGAAAATAACTTTGGTAAAAATAAATTTTACTGAGGAGAAAGGTACCTGGGTAAAAGTCATAAAACTGTTCACAAAAATCGGGAAAGTAAAAGTAAATGTAAAAGTAATTTTACACACTCTCCAAGAGATAAACTGTTTAATTTACTTAACTAAACTGGTACCATTAAACCAAGTTCAGTAAACTGAGGTAAAATACATACTGCATATTTACTCTACTAGGTTTAGTGGAACCAGTTGACAGGACTTGGTTGAGTAAATTCAACACTTCATATTTTTAGAGCACATAAACAACTCCTTTCATGATCAGTTTGGACAAATTTAATTTTGTAACGAGTAACTAGGTGTTAGATTTTAAATCAAAGAAGTAAAGAAGTATCTAATTTCCATCTAGGGTCAATAAAGTGCTTTTGAATTTGAAAAGTATCATTTTTAGGTTTTAAATATGACAAAATAAATGTATAAATATTTTAAAAATATTTGATAAAAGTACAAATCCTCCAAAAATTGAATTAAGTATTGTAAAGTGGTAAATGTACTTAGTAACTAAACCTCTACTATTATTATTTCCTTGATTGAAGTCACACGTCTTCGACAAAATTAACTGTATTTTACAGTTTGCCAGCTGTACAGTTGGCAGTCTGATTCAACAATGGCTCACCCATTGATTATGCTGATCCTTTGACTTTTAGCCCATTCATGAAGCCGACACTGTAAATGTCAACTTGTGGGTGAACGGATGCCGAGTTGGAAAATTACCATTTCAATCCGTCAGAATGCGTCTTTCAAGGCGATGACCAACTTTTTCTCTTTTCTCAGTAGCACTTTACATTCAGCGCCCTTTAGAGCTGCAGCAAACTCTTGTGTTTAGGTGGGCGTTTATTATTATATTTAGAATAGAACAGTTTTGTCCCAAAAGCTGATACCGAGAATAAAGCTGCCTCGTGGAGCTGCTTTGAAAATACCATGGGGAGTTAAAAGGCTTACATTTTCCCCATTATTGTTGATTTGTTAGGAAAAATGTTGGGTTTGCATTAAATATGAATAAAATATTTGGTCTATGAGCAGGTTTTATGAGCATCAACTAAAAGGTTTTTCTGCAGTCCTGCTGAGACAGTCATAAAATTTTGCTACAAAGACCTTCATTTTGGTTTAAATTTCACACTTGATTACTTTTTTCACTACTGCTGTTAAATGTTGTTGCAGTCTGGCTTTATTGCTGCTGTA
This sequence comes from Cynodonichthys magdalenae, assembly GCA_031762555.1. NCBI lineage: Eukaryota > Metazoa > Chordata > Actinopteri > Cyprinodontiformes > Rivulidae > Cynodonichthys > Cynodonichthys magdalenae. The sequence continues at coordinate 20,111,350 of JARVJO010000330.1, read as the reverse complement.
TGAACGGACAATGGAGTTGATTTTAATGTGGCCGAACTGATAATAAAGAAGGCAAGGACAATAATGTAATAAAGGATGCTGTTTAGGTCATATTAGTGGCAGCTGGGCCACTGGACTGAACCGGGTTAATTTATCCCTGTGCACCGTGAGCTGTTTCAACACTGACAAGGGACAAAACTTTGAGTGCTAATGGGTCCATTTGCTGGGTTTTTCCTCTTGGCAAAACGCCTGAGCAGAAACGATACAGGAGTCGCAGTCGCTGTAACCAGTGACAGTTTAATTACACTGGCTCAAATTTTAAAAAACACTTGAGGATTCAAGATGAATATTCCCTCACATTAATCATGTGGTTAAACTGAGAGATGCAAAATCTAAAGGAGGGAAAAAAAAAACATATTTCCACTCTTAACCACTTGTTCCTTTAACTGGCTGATTCAGCTCATTAGTATGACAGTTATAGAAGAAATAAAAATGCTAAAAAAAACAAGAATTAAACTCTTTTAGCAGTCTATTACCGTTGGCACTGGGGGGCAAACGTGTTTGAAAAAGTAACAGCGTGATCTGTTGAAGCACAAATATAAAACCCTTCACCTCCTGCAGAGTTCTATCGGAACACTGATGAAATTGGAAACTAGACCCACTTTTCTAAAAAACACTCATAAAATATTCCCAGCCTTTTAAATGTCACGTTACAAATTTATTGAAGACACCATTTTGTGGGTCCAACACAGTTTGGAGCTTGTGAGATTTTTTTTTTTTCATGCGACACTGGTCAAACAAATATTTAAATATTTCCTTCTCATCTGCACTTTTAATATTAAAAACAGGAAAAAAAATAGTTTTGTATGGAATTGTACTTTTTCTAAACGTTAACTAGAACACAGAGAATTAGCATAAAATGAAGATAATTAAAGCAAATCATGAAGAAAATGTAGCTCAAGTGTGCATAAAAGCCATTTGTTGTTCAGCTGGAGCTGTCACGCAGCTTCCTATTTACCAATACCAACACACGCAGAGAAGAGAGAGCGTATTCATGTTTGCTTTCGCTCTGTGGTGCCATCATCACTCTGATTATTCACAAACTAACAACAGCTTAAAGAGTGTAGCCTGGCATGGTTTGTGCAAAGCAGAAGAACAACAAAAGAACAGGGAAGAAGAAAAAAAGCCAAAAGATTGTTTACGGATGTCAAACCTGTTGGCAGGTTTTATATCTCTGGATCTTCCTCATTGCTCACAATAAATGACATCCTGATAAAAGTGCACTTTGCACACGGCACTTCCTTCGTTCACCAAACTGTTTCTACTAAAGCACAGCAGCTTATAAGTTTTATCTGGTCTGACACGTTTGCTCCAAACGCCCTTGAAAATGCCAACGAATAATTATTCAAAAGTGTGCCATTTATTCAGAATTCTGATTTGGACTAATAATGTGAGCAGGTGGTCCCGGATTTAGAGGGATGACAATGTGATATTTCTCTGAGGGGTTCCGCTGATGAGGCTGCACAAGACCCACTGTGTGAGGTTGAAACGTGACTTAAACTTGGGAAAAAAAAAAAAAAAGAGCTTGCTTCCTCTCACTTTGACAACACAGCATTCTTCTATTTTGCTTACACATCAAAGGAAAATAGGTCTTGATATTTAAAATAAAATAGGATGAGATTAAGAAAGACAAACAGAATAAAATTGATCTTCATGCTGCAGCTTTAAAACAAACTTAGAACATATATTTATATAAATAAACAGACTAAACAAGACTGGTGTGAATACACTCTTAGAAGCTCAAACATCATTTTTGCTGTTTTTATCTCCACCTGTTTCAGGGTTTTACTGATTTTGTTTCCTGAATTATTTCACAGTATAACACCATGTGCATGTTGTTAAACATGGTATTATTTGTCAAATGACTTTTAGATTTGTCTTCAAACTTCAACAGAGGCATAACTTTTGTTGCACGAAGGGAAGAAATGTTGGACTTGCTAAGTTTGACGAAAAATAATGAATAAAAAAAGATTTTATCATTTCCACCTGCTGTGACTAAATGGTCAGAAGAAACTTCTGCTCAGTTTACATCGCATCACCCTATAAAAATATACTGAAGAAGACATTAACAGCCCCTTCCAGTGTTTTAATCTGAATATAATGTGCCGTTTTTCCAGACTTTGACTTTCACACAAGAGGCTGCTGATACAACAGGAGCTTATGGTGAACTGACTTGCCCTCACTGCTCAAAATAATTACATTTCATGCAGAGATGAATGTGAGCAGGTGGCCATTTTTCTCTGCTTGCTGTGTCTCAAAGATAAATGAGGGTAAAAGTGTGTGAGGGATTCAGACGGGCTGCAGTGCCAAGGCAGAGGAAGAACGCCGCGCAATGCTTTCCTTTCACCATCATTGAGTTTCTGTCTCGAACAGTTTCGTCTTAACACGTACTAAATAAATATAATACAACTGTCAAAGGACAGGGCTTGTTGGATTGCAGCTATTCCCCTGGTACAACAGTGTGGCTTCTAGCTTGATGTAAAATGTCAAACTGCATCAAGTTGGAAAGGCAGAACATACTCATGCAGGGGTTATACAGTGAACAAATATTGCGACACCACTTTTAGTCTTCAGACTGCGTTTTGAGGAAGTCAGCCACGGTCAGGTGCAGGTGTTGCTGCTCAAATTAGGCTCCTGAAGCAAAAATCAGTTGGAGAATGTTATCCTGCATGACAGAAATACAAAACTCTCTCCTCATCCTTCAGCCATGTCATACACCCCAGCAATATGTGCTGCTTGCAGATTTTCAGGTGTGAAAAAAAAAACCTCACATAATCAGGTGCTCCTACCTTTTTCTCACAGACAAAACCTGCTGAACTGAATTCTTTCCCCAAGATTCATGACAAGCAAATCTCCAGTTGGATGTCATATTCCACCCAAACAATACACAATTACTGTAGGACAATGTTTGTAACACAGAAGCCTGATTTTATTTTATGCTTCTAAAACTGATAATACTGAAATCCATATTTACACAAAAATATTAAAATGTTAAAGGAAGCATGTTTTAAAATCCTTCTTTTCACATTTAAATCATGTCTCATAACTAGTTTTGATGCTGTCTCTTAAATCCAAAACAGGAGTTTCACACCCCTCCCCCTCCAGCTTCCAGAGCGGTCCATTGTACCTCGAGGGGTTTACAACTATATAGCAGCACAGAAATGTTTTATTTACAATTTAATTAAAAGATGTCAACAAAGAAAGACTTGAACATCCAGCCTTACATGTTGGAGCCAGTCTGACCCAGAGGAGAATGAAAACAATAAAATTGTAAGACCAGACCTTAGTTAGCAGTTCTGTCTCATATACTGTGACATAATAGTTTAGAAAATGTCATAGAAAATAGAAAAAAAAACAATAGAACAGGTTGAAAAAAATGACCCAAACAGAATTATGCAGCACTTTCAGAGACCACATTCAACTGATCTGCACAACTACAGACTCCCAATACCCAACAAAAAGGCATTTGCATGAAATTTCATTTTTAAATGAGTAAACTTTAAAGCTTTAGTCTTGCCTGTTATTTACATTTTAACCAAGATGTTTTAAAAAAACTTGTTAAAGAGTTTTTCTGTTATTAAAACCAGTTGAAGGGACAATCAGGTCATGCTTGCATTTTAAAAGCAATTTTCAGATAGTTATCAATAAGTACCTTATCAGCTGAGGCAAAAGTATCTGTCCAGGCTAGAATAATAAAGGCCTTATTGGTTTTCTGAGTTATGAAACAAAGTCTAAAACTAAACTGGTGTGAAAGAAGACCAAAGCAAATGGTGCTGCAGCTGTGAAGTTTCAGTCCATCTGCTCAGCACATCTCATCTGTCAAAAGGGTTATTCTCAGTTGACTGGTACATTTAGCATTTTTTTTCCCAAACTGCTCTATTTAATATGGCTCAAAAAAACATTTTCTCTGTTTGATTTCACACCTTGAATATACTGTATATCTTAAAGCCTGATCATAGTCTGGGTCTCTGTGTGAACGTTCTTGGCTTCGTGTTATTTACAGTTATGGGTTCTGATTTTCCACCATGATGTTCTGAATGTCAGTAATTGCACTTTGGTTGGTTATGAACTGTTTTCCTCTCTGCTGGTCCGTCCATGACAGATTTCTCTGCAAGGGCAAAGGAATTTATTTGTCCCATCTAATCTCCTTTTGGAATAAGCAGCTGGCAGACAGTAAGTATTCAGAACTATTTAATCTCTATCAGTAGCTTGACACTATGACAGCACACCATTTATTTTGCTATTAGACTGGAAATAAAAGCAGTCTTGTGTAACTGATAGTTGGGTGCTGGCTGCATTTTAACTTTCAGCACTTGTCCTGAGTTGTTTTGGCTCCAATGACAACCGCTTCCCTGCACATCTGCACCTCTGTGATCCACACAGCGTTTTAACATGGGAACCTGCTTAGACTCAGTATTCTGATTTGATACGAGGTTCATTCCACAGAGCTGAGTTATGCCATCACAACTATTATTCACTAGCACAGCTAAAGTAGCTCACATTGATTAGTTTATCTGCATTGACATCAACAAAGAAATTATGCACATCAGTTTGACCGTTATTTGGTCAGAGCTGTCTAAAGGCCCTGTCACAATTTAATATTTTAGACAACTTATGCCTACTTATTTTTTATGAGTGAATAACTCCTATGCTATATCTTTTATCTAACTGTTTGAATTGCAGTATGTACTGTATGTGTCCAAAATAGATTCCCAGTTTTTTTCTTATGCCACACAGACATCTTCAAAGTCAGACTAAATTTTTATAAATTGTCTAAAACGTCATCGCGTGATAGGGCCTTAACCAAAGATGGGATCATGTAATCTCATGATCTTCTAGATTAATTTCAATGAAACTTTCAGGAAGTAATCACTGGAGGTACCTACAACTGATTAACTTTTAGAGGCCACTTGATTAAAGTCAGCTACCCCAGCTAATCAACCCTGACAAACACAAAAATACACACAGATATTGAGCTAAAATTTGGTATGGTAGTAGCTGAGACTCATCCCCAACACATATGAAGAGCACTAAGAAATTGATCACCATTGATTAAAATCAATGCAAGGTAACCGGGTTACAGTAAGAATTTCTTCAAAGAATGCTACTTCTATTTATTTTGATGCATTTATCAAATAACCTGTGGTTAATATGAAATTTTTAGACATCTATGAGACTTGGGTGAGAATTTATTGTGATCTTTGTAACACAGACTCTTAAACCTGGTTAATTTTGAGCACTCAAAGAGAAAAACAAACAAATGTTGGATTTGATCACAATAGAAAAATGATACATTGTATGTTGAACCCCCCCCCAAAAGATTTTATCGTTTGTCACTGAATGTCCACCAGCAGGTAGGAAATGAGAAATTACTCACATTACAGACAAACAAACATGTAAAAGCCACACAATGCATCAGAATTTAGTTTAAAAAGCCTGTTTTCAATAATCCCACAGTGTCAAATATGGTTAAAATATTTGTTTACAATAGTTTAGCCCTACAGAGCCAAAACCCCTCAGATTAACATAGTTGTGCACTGAACTAATGTGGAGCACATGGTAAATAATTTAGACTACCTGCCTAATTGCTGTCCAGCCATCTGCTGTGTGGCAGTACTATGGTAATGTGAGGTATTTAGCTCTGAAGGCATAAGTTTTACAGGTGCCATGGGAGTAATTAGGAATCATCTTCTTGGGATGATGAATATCTGCTGCAAAAAATAAAAATAAATAACCCTGCTTCACAGTAGAATGTTCCGGTCATTTGATTAGGTGGGTGGAGTAAAACTGAGCTTTTTTTTCCACAAAAGCAGGACTACATGTAATAAACGGGCAGGAAATGTCAACTCTTCTCATCCAGGAGGGCTCAGAGTCTCGCTCACAAGTTTTGTCCTTCCTTTAAATTAGCGGTGCCAACTCCTACAGAAAGTGTCAGACAAATTGCTTTTGTTAACTGAGAGCTTTGCGTGAGTTTTGGTGTTTTTCAGTGAATGACGGGAAAGCTAGAGTCAACAGCATGAGCTGAAATGGCCTTGACTACAGCAGCTCTTCTCATCTGCTTCTCTTTGAGGGGTCTCTGACTGCTTTTACAGGAAACAACTCAAGTTCGAGGCAAACTGACACCAACTGATTTTACCACAAAATGTCAGAACTGGAATGTCCTGCAGAGTGGTGAACAGCTCAAAGTTATGTTTGATGAGTCCATTTGTTTACGGTACAGAAAATAAGGGTCATATTTCAGTATTTTTATAATAAGGCCTTAAAATAGAACAAGCAAATATTAAGTATTTTTGTTACCATCAAAAGCCATCACAGTCAGACCATCGGTGAAGAAGAGAGGTGTTGTTTGGAGTGTTTTCTACCAGGATCTTAGTATTTAAGCCTTTGGGTGGTGCAGGATGTTTGGTGTGGTCTCTGAGGATTAGGCCTGCTTCCAGTAGATTCCATCAAATCCCATCAGATTGGTATCTAAGGATGCTTGATGAACACCATGACGTTTCCTTGTGTTCTTTAAGCCTTTTCTAAGCAGCTTTAATGGAGTCCCCCGTTGTCCAGCTGAAGTGGGGCTGCTACCGTTATGTTGGGGGGTGTCACAGCCTGGCAGGTGGCAGAGGTCAACAAGAACAAAACTGCAGAAAAATCAGATTCATTGTTCAAAACGTTGTAATATTATGGTTGATTCAAGAGTAATGATCAAATAAAACCTTGCTAGAAAAAAAATCCATACATTTTAATTCCAAGCAAGCATTCTCCTGCGAGGGGGGTTCCTAAAACATTTGTTAAACTCCGACTACGAGCTGGAACAGACTTTTTTTTTTCTAATTGATAAATTATTGTGACACTCCGCAGCCTGTTTTTAAGTTTTTGCACAAACACAGGAGAATATGAATCCACACCAGAAAAGAAAAAGTTGATCATTAGGATGTTGGAGCTGGCATCTTATTTTTGATTTACGCTGGACGATTTCACTCCGAAGAGCACTGTCTCATCACCACTCATTACTCCATGTGTGGGTAAGTCCCACTAGGAATTTAATTTGTTTCCTGCAAATAGCTTACAATTCATAGGTGTGTTAGAGGATGTCTGCTTGAGTTATTGCACTGCCTCAAAATGCCCAAGGCTATTAGACTTTTTATGAACCAGAGCCAGTCTACTGTGCCATTAGGACAGTGTAAATCCAGTGCCACAATGGAGACACAACCTCCAAAGTAGATGAAGACAGTCTGTTTTACAATGTGATTTTCTTAAGCAGTAATGAGTTTTACTTTATTAACTTTTCATATTTGCATTTGATGAGAGTAAAATGAAGCCTTTCATTATCCTCACTTTTACCAAAGCTCCTGTCGCGGTTATGAAGCGGCATTACAGCTGCAATTAAAATGTTCAACATGGCAAACAGCCAGAAGAAGAAATGTTTAATACCCCAACTGAAGCTCAAAGCCTTTGAAAGATTTTCAATAATGGTCAGCAAATTACTGAGTCTGCTCATTAATTGTCTGAGAGAGAGAGAGAGAGAGAGAGAAAAAGAGGAAATGAAAAATTGGGCATTGATGTTAATAAAAACTCATTTCTGCCTGACTCTTTAGCGTATTAGGTAAGGCTTTACAAGAAATTGTGTGCGTGAAATTACCTTTTGCCCGCTTGCACCTCAGTCAAAGGCCAAGTGACAGAAAAAGATGATTTTAGCACAAAATGAAAGAATAAAAAAAGCTGAGTTTAAAGATAATGCAAGGCGTTTATCTATTAACATGCTGCTTGCTGAACCAAGGCACGAAATGAGTCTCGGACTAAAGTGAAAGGTAAAACAGTTTAAAATTTGTATGCTTTTATGTCAAAATAGTGCACATTTTACAGCATTATTCATCAGTTTTAAAAGATACAGTACCTCCAGGAGGAAAAAAAAAAAAGATATAAACAGCGTGACATATTCACAATGTTCGTATCCTATAAATATACAGATATTTCCAAATGAACCATAACCTCAACATGCAGCTTAGGCATGAAAACACACACATACACACACACACTCACATGGTCCCTCTTCATAACAATTAAATGGTAACTATACAAAAACTTTTACATCTGTTTATAGATAACTTTTTGTGTTACAAAGAACACACACACACACTCTGTATATACACACAGATCCATACAGACTTATGTGTGCTCATCATAACTCTGATCTCTTATGAGGTTCCTCGGAATTATCCGCCCTCGAGTCGTCTCTGAGCCATTTGTTGAAAACACTAACAGGGTCGATGTTCCAGTGTTTATGGAAGGAGATGGGCACCTGGTGGGCTAAAAGGTCTTTAGCATAGTCCTCGGGGCGGGCCTGAAAGGAAGGAAGTTAAAAACTGTAAAAAAAGAGGTGCAGCAGTCAAAGAAATGTAAACATTTTTATACATTGTAGATACTGCTTCTAGAACAGAACAAACAACTCCTTTAAAACCTTTTAGCATTTCAAATTATTAAGAAAAGCACATGTTTAATCACTGATGTCAGTAATAGCTAAATTCCTTTTGTTGCTTTGCTCAGATTTTATTTCTCTTAAAAACTGTAGTCAAAAATGCCTGATGTTTTAAAGGCCTCTCTCTGGTCTACGGCGGAGTATAAGGGCCACAGTAAGAGATTTATTTAAATTACAAGATTAAAGTCATTATATTATGAAAATAAAGTAGTTATATTATGAGAATTCCTACATGAAAAAGCTGTTTTGCCACTGACTACGTCATAAACACTGACTAGAGCAGGGGTTAGCAATCCTGGTCTTCGAGGTCCGCAGTCCTGCATGTTTTACTTTTTTCTCTGCTCCAACACACCTGATTTGAATGAATGGGTGATTATCAGGCTTCTGTGGAACTTGGAAGAGGTAATTCAATGACTGACTAAGGTCTGTTGGAGCAGGGATAAAAGTAAAACATGCAGGGCTGCAGACCTCGAGGACCAGGATTGCTCATCCCTGGTGTATAGTTTTTTTTCCCCCCACCTACTCCACACCATTCTTTTATTCCAACCAAACATTTGCAGTGTGTGTAGTTTTTATTTCTTTCTTTTAAAATGTTTTTATTCACTGAAGAATTCTCAGAAATTTCTTTGCAAAATGAAGAATGTGTTTGTTCCATTCTAGACAGATAAGTACTAATGTAGAAGCAAGAAAAGTTGGTTTTATATGTTACTAGAGTGCTTTATGTACTCCCCTTGTTTCGATAAAAGGTAAACTGATGAAGTGCCCCAGATTTTGATTTTAAAAATGACAAAATATAGTTAAAGTAGGTGTAAAAGTGGGAAAGTTTATTAGATTTTAAACTAGATTGACTGACAGCCTATAATTATTGCTATAGGCTTTGTCAATCCTCTTCAGCTTTCAAACTGAAATTCAATCTCAGCACAAAAAAAACCAGCCTTTTGGTTTGTTGATGCAGTCATTGCTCCCAAAAGCTGGAGGCATGGATTAAATGGAACAAGCATTGTGAAGTAATTTCTAAATAATGCAGATAAAGTTAACAAATTAATTATAGACACATATATTTTCAGAATAATGTTTTTCTTCTTAACATGTTTCTGTTTTAATTACAAGAACAATCTGTTTAGGATAGTATTCCAACTGGTTAGGGTTAACTGGCTAACAATGTTTGCATGTTCACAAAGAAATGAAAGTTATGCGACCTGTACTGAAGGTCAAATATCTGTTGACAGCTTTCCGTGTCCACCAGGGGCTTCGTTGTCGGAGACACCAAGCGATAGCTTAAAGAGCTATTGTCTGTGAATGCAGGCAATAAGGGTCGACAGCAGGTTCAGATATGTTATGGAGGGAGTCCGTTGTTGACTGCCTAAGTACTAGCACTTGCAGCGGAAATAACACTAGAATATAGGATAGCGGTTTTAAACCATGAGTAATATGCTTTCTGACTCAAACTAGAGAGTTGACCATCTTTGTCAAAATGAGATGACATTATAATGCAAACAGCTTTACACATCTATTTGTCTGTACATTGCCATTGGCCTAAATAACTTCTGCAGGTATTAAATAAGGTTGGGCAATATTGGGAAAAAAATGTATTCCATTTTTTTAAGGCATCTAGCCAATAACAAATACTGTGTTGATGAATAGATGACAATTGCACTTGAATGTTTTTTACTCTTAAATTAATTACTCTGCATTCTAAAATTATATTTACAAATCATCAGTCAAACTAACTTCTTTATTTTAAAAACCACGGCCAGTTCTTTCCAACACATCCTTTGCTGGTTGTAAAGAACAGATTGACTGAGTGCATTGTGGTTTCTCGGCTCAGTAGATTTGTTTCCACCATTCTCTGCAGGAGAGTATGCTGTAGCCAATGTTGGGGTCTCAGTCTGCATCTTATGGCTTTTGTTGTACTCTGATTTATGGCGGTATTTCTGGTGATTAAACAAGTTTGTAGTTCGTATGTCATCTTCACTTTGCTGTTGCACACCTTGCAAACGGCCCAGATCTGCTCAAGGTCAGACCTTACAAAGCCAAACCAGTTCCATACAACAGAAGTTGAACCTTGTCTAAAAACAAGCTGCTGCACACCACTTTCTGCCATTGTTATGGGCTCATATGTGCGCTTGCAGATAGTGAGAGTGCGTCATGCACAAAAATACGACATCTCTTACCGAAAAGTGGCAATTATTAGTCAGTGAGTTTTTTCTGAAGATTAATCACACAATATGATTTTGCACAAGCCCAGTGTTACAGTATATTTAGTTTATTGATGTTCTTTTTAATAGTTAAATAGTTAGTAACTTATCAGCTGTGATATAAGTCATTTAACACAGTGTGTGGGGAACGATGCAAAAGTCCACCTTATCAGTGTGTCTAGTCAGTTCAAAGGTTCACTCATGTCCAGGTAGACAAATCTATTCACATCGTAACATGGACATTGGTTGGGAAACAGTGACAAACTAATGGTATTGTGCATAAGAGTGTTCTAATAGTAGCTATTGCAGTGTGCTTTAACATGTGTGTCATTTTATAACCCCGAAAAAATGTTTTTGTTAAACTGGCACTTGTTTGGCTAGCTTGTAGCCTAAAAAGAAGAAAGTAGCGCTCACAAGTCCAATGTAAAAAAATAAAAAGAGGGAAAAAGTATGGGTGCCCTGGTTCTGAAAAAGTTACAAAAAGTAGGAATACCCAGCACTCCAAAAATACCAAATGGTAAACGGCTTTTTAAAGGCAAAAATAGGAAACCTTTCAGCTACATGCTGTCATCAGCTTGTTACAGATCTCTGACAAACAATGAGTCTATAGAGAGATTAAAGGACATTTAAGTCAATCAGAGACAAGTTGGGCAATCAGCCTAAAAGAGAGACATCTGTGATAAAAAAAAAAAGCATAATCAGTGACAAGCAAACAACAATAATATACATCATTCCATGAAGTTTCAACACATATGAATACATAAAATCACAAAAGTGAAAGGAAGCAGTTCAACACCAACTCCTCATTAAGTCCTTTAGGGTTTACTGTCTATTAATAGTGGATCCAAAGTGCTTCCCTTCAACTGTGGCAATTTGCACAGCTCAAATAGTAGACTGCCTTGGTCATTTCTAATTTGAGCTGGATGGACCCGAGTCTGGAGATCACTGAAGCTTGGGAATTACACACAGAAGGCTGAACACTTCCATAAACATCGTATTTGTACCTAAAACACCACCTCTGCCTTTTATTGGGGTGCATTGTGCAATAGTTGGTTAGCACAGTTTCCCTGCAGCAGAAAAGGTTGTAGATTTAACTCCCAGCTGGGGCATTTGTGTGTGAATTTTTAACATTCTCCCTATGCATGTATGGGTTTTCTACAGAAGTGTATAACTGTCACATATTATAAAATTATTGTTGAGCTGTATTTTGTTTTACGACAAAACTATCTCATAAGAACGACAAACTGGGGCTGGGCAATAATTCAATAGCAATATATCACTTATATATCACTTATTCTTCAGTAATGTGCAGAACAGCAGTGCCATGTTTTACCACAGTGCCTCATAACTACTTAAAAATAAAAAACAATGTAGAGTGAAAGGAGAAAATGAGTGCAACAGCTCAAGGGGAAATTATTGATTAAAGAGAAAAGGTCAAATCATCAGTTTGGCAGTATTAATCAACCTTTTTATACGGTTACTTATTTTAAATAAGTAATACAAAAAACTAATCAATAACTAACTGACTGATATAGAAAACTTACATTGTGATACATTTTTAAGCCTATATTTTCCAGCCCTACAACTACAAGAAACGGATATAAACAGAGAGTTTTGTCAGTATGAGATACAGCTCAACAATAGTTAACCTAACCTGTGTCATTTATAAAAATTAATTTGAAGACATTTCTTAAAACATTTGGCTAACAATGACAAGTCAAAAAGATGTTAAGGTTTTGTTTTTCTTGTATTTAATTCTCAAAATCTCTACAAACGTACAAATTGTTTTTGGATGTACTGAAAGCTTAACAAGTCTTGTCAAGAATGATTCATGTAACTAGTCTTCTCAGCTCCTTGAATTTACAGTATATGGCTTTGAAATGTCAAGAAATTTTGACTCTGTGGTTAGAAAATTCTCAAACAGCCTATATATAACAACAATGCCCCCCCGTTGATCATTGTTGAATATAAATCGTGTGCTAATGTGATACAAATTTGACCTTATTTATGAGTCAGTGTGATTCGTACACAAAGAACTCTAGCAGATGGGATGTCCTTTACCTCTGAGGTCTTTTGAGCCGAGTGATCCACCACAGACCCATGCTATCTTTAGTGGGTCATAGACTGTGAATGGAGCGTCTAACTTTATCTGGCCCTGTGTCATGAAAGCTGTTGGTATTTTTAGGGGGTGGCTTGCAGTGGCAGCAGCTGTGAAAGCATTTATTCACTCACCCCATCTCGCTTATACTCTTTAGCTGTTGGACAATGACAGAATCAGGGCTAAAGCATGGACCACAAGGTCAGAAAGAATGAACACAATCAAGGAAGGACACCTGCAAATGTGACTTGCCAATTGTGAAAGGGGGATATTATTTTCCTTTGTTGCCAAGAAGTGTACGTGATCCAAAGGTATGCTGAATAAGAACCACAATCTGAAAACTACAAACCAAAAAGAAGACAAGGAATGTTACAACAAAGCAACAAGTTTCTATATCAAGAAAGTATCGAAGAGGAGTTGAATGTCAACTGAAACAACTGTGGCCTGATTGTTTAAAGAATGTAAATTTGGAGTCAAATTGATAGTAATGCTTCAGAGAAAGTGACTTTAAGAGAAAGGTAAGTTTTACTTACTTTTTGTTCTTAAAATTTAAGAAAAAATTTCAGTTTTCTGCTAAAAAATATTAGAAACAGCCTAGTTTTTCAGTTTTCTTTTTTGTACTTTGACAGAGTCTCCAGCGTCAGGCTAATTTAAAAATACCCTCTTCAATGAGTTACAGCACCAGCTGTAAGACAACCATAGTTGTTGTGTGTTTGCTAAAAAACTCTTTAGCTATACTGCAAACTATCAGGCTAACACTGTTCCCAATGTGCTGACTTTAACTTTGTTTTTGGCATCTGAAACACAAACACTTTATGTTTTTATATCAGATTTGAGTCATTTGTAAGTGTCATGGTAAAGCACATTTGATTGGAAATATGTGGATTTCTTGCATCTTATCCTAGAACTTTAAGCAAGAACATAATTTTCCTTTTAACATGTTTACTATCATTTTTATTGTTGTTTAGATTGTCAAGATAAAGTATCCAGACTTCACCCACAAACTGCAGTCTATTTCAGTCACAATCAAAAGTTAACTTTAAGACAAAACCATATAAAAAACACTTGTTTAGTCATCAAGACCAAAGGCGCAATTGCCATGGATATTCTGGGTGGTGCACCTCGTGTTTTGGGCTACCCTCGGCCTGTAGTGGCACAGTGTGGGACAGATGCAACACTGAGGTGCCAAATTGGTGGAGACCCTCATCTGGATGTAATCTGGGAACGTAAAAATGTCCAAATTTTGTCTGAAGGACGACACAAGCTAGCAGAAGAGGGAAAGATGTACATGTTGACCATTACGGGAGTGACCCAGCAAGATGCTGGCCAGTACATCTGCAAGGCTAGAAATAGCATAGGTGAAACCTATGCAGCTGCGTCACTCAAAGTGGAAGGAGAGCCCCTTGTGCAAAATGAAGAGGTGACAAAATCAGGGGTAAATTGGGAAAAACAAGCAAAGAACACAAATGAAGAAGTAGGTGGATATTTAAATGGTTACAGTGCAATAGTGAATGGTGTAAATGAGAAGGAAACAAATGAGAAGAAGTGGAACAGTACAATGAAAGAAAAGCTAGAAGAAGTTGATTTAACAACCAATGATAAACCTCGATTTCTCATCAAGCCTCTGTCCCTGCGAGTGGATCGAGGAGAGGATGCTGCCTTCTCATGCAAAATCTGGGGCACGCCTTTGCCCCAGGTGACATGGGAAAAAGATGGGAAAAAGCTGAGCGATATCTTTGAGAGTTCACACTTCAGTGTAAGCAATCAAGATGGTGGATGGTTTCAGCTCAAGCTCTACAGGACTCGCATGCCAGACAAAGGCGTCTACACCTGCAAGGCTGTGAACTGTCATGGCGAGGCTTTGGCAGGAGCTGTCCTCCTTGTTGAGCCGATTCCAGAGCGGGAAGAAAGTAAAATGTCTTCAAATGGCAACAACAGCAGCCAGAAGTCACCAAAGCATAGAGGTGGGAGGCTCAGTTTGTCGAGGCTCACAGAGGAACTGCCTGTCAACGCATCCAAAGCAAAAAAATTTGCAGTAACAGAGGGAAAACACGCCAAGTTTCGATGCTTTGTGACAGGCAAACCAAAACCGGAGATCATCTGGAAGAAAGATGGGGTTCCCCTGGAGCCGGGCAGACGCCATCTGATATTTGAGGACAGAGAAGGTTACTATACATTGAAGGTCCTGTACTGTAAGGTGCAGGACACAGGGTTGTATGTGTGTGCGGCATCAAATGCTCTTGGAAACACACTTAGTGCCGTTCATCTGTCGGTGAAAGGTAAGCAATATATAGTTTCTATTCAACACTGGTACTTGCTGAAATTCTAACAAACGTGATGTCTTGTAATTTTGATTATTGATTTAAATGCCATTTAAACAGATAAACAGACAATTTGAATATACACTGCCTGGCCAAAAAAAAAAATGTCACCACCAAAATAGCTGTTCAGTCAGAGCTGAATAAATAATTATTTGACACACATATTTATTTCAATGTGTATATTGGAACCTGCCTCTGACTCGATGCTCGGGTGAAGCATTTTATTTTTAGAATAAAGTGCTTCAAAGTGCGTTGATAGTAAAGTATTGAACTTTAGCATCAATATGGGACCAAAGAAAAATGTTTCGATATGTTCTGTAGAATATCAGTCAACCAAGACATGGAAAATTAGAAGAAAAAAAACAAAGCAACTGGACTTCTGTAACTGAAGACTTGTGGAGTTATATCATTTAAACAACAGGACTCCAGGTTAGTGTCTTTATTGAGCCTTCGTCCCACTCCTATATCAAAAAAAGTTCTGAAACTGACCCCAAACTGAAAAACGCCTCCCGCCATGGTGTATTTTCTTTTCCCCCAGATCTTTCGGTGGATGTTGTCATCTCCAAAATAAAGACTTTAGCCTGTTAGCTTTAAATGTTGTGGTGGTGATGTCTAGCTTCTTAAATGTTACAATCTAGCTCCTCGGTTCTGGAGCAGCGTGTTCTTGATCCATGTTCATTCAAAAACAGAACTCAAAAGCATTAATAACTAGTTAAGTAGCCGGTTAAGTAGCCATGTGTTTTTCTCAAAACTGTAGCTTATTGGATGAAAATCCAAAACAAAAGTGTGTTAACAGCCCAAGAACAGCCAAACAAAGCCAGCATGTTAATCAGTTGTGTGGTTTTCCTCTCCAAAACGCAAATTGCCGGTCGGCTCTTTTTACTCTGAAAACAAGCCGAATTCAAACACAAAGTTTATCATTTTAAAACCTCCAAAAACTGCTATTTAAAGCATGGGATGGATTCTTCATAACTTCAACTAGTACATTTTGCAAAAAAATTAAAATCACTATTTTCTCAGAAAATTATGATTTTTCCTTTTTTTCCCCGGTTTGTGCATCAACTAGGGGTGCACAAAAAAATCGATTCACATCGGAATCGTGATTCTCATTTACAAAGATTCAGAATCGATTTAAAAT